>JASEVX010000011.1:3534900-3827400 GCA_031761405.1 Serripes groenlandicus
ATGAGTAGTGTGTATGTGTATTAATAATGGTGACATGAGTATGTGTATGTGTATTAATAATGGCGACATGAGTATTGTGTATGTGTATTGATAATGGTGACATGAGTATTGTGTATGTGTATTGATAATGGTGACATGAGTATTGTGTATGTGTATTGATAATGGTGACATGAGTATTGTGTATGTGTATTGATAATGGTGACATGAGTATTGTGTATGTGTATTAATAACGGTGACATGAGTATTGTGTATGTGTATTGATAATGGTGACATGAGTATTGTGTATGTGTATTGATAATGGTGACATGAGTATTGTGTATGTGTATTGATTATGGTGACATGAGTATTGTGTATGTGTATTGATTATGGTGACATGAGTATTGTGTATGTGTATTGATACTGGTGACATGAGTATTGTGTATGTGTATTAATAATGGTGACATGAGTATTGTGTATGTGTATTGATAATGGTGACATGAGTATTGTGTATGTGTATTGATAATGGTGACATGAGTATTGTGTATGTGTATTGATACTGGTGACATGAGTATTGTGTATGTGTATTGATAATGGTGACATGAGTATTGTGTATGTGTATTGATAATGGTGACATGAGTATTGTGTATGTGTATTAATAATGGTGACATGAGTATTGTGTATGTGTATTGATACTGGTGACATGAGTATTGTGTATGTGTATTGATAATGGTGACATGAGTATTGTGTATGTGTATTGATAATGGTGACATGAGTATTGTGTATGTGTATTAATAATGGTGACATGAGTATTGTGTATGTGTATTGATACTGGTGACATGAGTATTGTGTATGTGTATTGATAATGGTGACATGAGTATTGTGTATGTGTATTGATAATGGTGACATGAGTATTGTGTATGTGTATTGATAATGGTGACATGAGTATTGTGTATGTGTATTGATAATGGTGACATGAGTATTGTGCATGTGTATTGATAATGGTGACATGAGTATTGTGTATGTGTATTGATAATGGTAACATGAGTAGTGTGTATGTGTATTAATAATGGTGACATGAGTATTGTGTATGTGTATTAATAATGGCGACATGAGTATTGTGTATGTGTATTGATAATGGTGACATGAGTATTGTGTATGTGTATTGATAATGGTGACATGAGTATTGTGTATGTGTATTGATAATGGTGACATGAGTATTGTGTATGTGTATTGATAATGGTGACATAAGTATTGTGTATGTGTATTAATAACGGTGACATGAGTATTGTGTATGTGTATTGATAATGGTGACATGAGTATTGTGTATGTTTATTGATAATGGTGACATGAGTATTGTGTATTTGTATTGATTATGGTGACATGAGTATTGTGTATTTGTATTGATTATGGTGACATGAGTATTGTGTATGTGTATTGATTATGGTGACATGAGTATTGTGTATGTGTATTGATAATGGTGACATGAGT
Source organism: Serripes groenlandicus (assembly GCA_031761405.1). NCBI lineage: Eukaryota > Metazoa > Mollusca > Bivalvia > Cardiida > Cardiidae > Serripes > Serripes groenlandicus. The sequence goes on from JASEVX010000011.1 coordinate 3,536,368, forward strand.
ATTGTGTATGTGTATTGATACTGGTGACATGAGTATTGTTTATGTGTATTGATAATGGTGACATGAGTATTGTGTATGTGTATTGATAATGGTGACATGAGTATTGTGTATGTGTATTAATAATGGCGACATGAGTATTGTGTATGTGTATTGATACTGGTGACATGAGTATTGTGTATGTGTATTGATAATGGTGACATGAGTATTGTGTATGTGTATTGATAATGGTGACATGAGTATTGTGTATGTGTATTAATAATGGTGACATGAGTATTGTGTATGTGTATTGATACTGGTGACATGAGTATTGTGTATGTGTATTGATAATGGTGACATGAGTATTGTGTATGTGTATTGATAATGGTGACATGAGTATTGTGTATGTGTATTAATAATGGTGACATGAGTATTGTGTATGTGTATTGATACTGGTGACATGAGTATTGTGTATGTGTATTGATACTGGTGACATGAGTATTGTGTATGTGTATTAATAATGGTGACATGAGTATTGTGTATGTGTATTGATACTGGTGACATGAGTATTGTGTATGTGTATTAATAATGGCGACATGAGTATTGTGTATGTGTATTGATACTGGTGACATGAGTATTGTGTATGTGTATTGATAATGGTGACATGAGTATTGTGTATGTGTATTGATAATGGTGACATGAGTATTGTGTATGTGTATTAATAATGGCGACATGAGTATTGTGTATGTGTATTGATACTGGTGACATGAGTATTGTGTATGTGTATTGATAATGGTGACATGAGTATTGTGTATGTGTATTGATAATGGTGACATGAGTATTGTGTATGTGTATTAATAATGGCGACATGAGTATTGTGTATGTGTATTGATACTGGTGACATGAGTATTGTGTATGTGTATTGATAATGGTGACATGAGTATTGTGTATGTGTATTGATAATGGTGACATGAGTATTGTGTATGTGTATTAATAATGGTGACATGAGTATTGTGTATGTGTATTGATAATGGTGACATGGTTATTGTGTATGTGTATTGATAATGGTGACATGAGTATTACGTATGTGTATTGATAATGGTGACATGAATATTGTGTATGTGAATTGATAATGGTGACATGAGTATTGTGTATGTGTATTAATAATGGTGACATGAGTATTGTGTATGTGTATTGATACTGGTGACATGAGTATTGTGTATGTGTATTGATAATGGTGACATGAGTATTGTGTATGTGTATTGATACTGGTGACATGAGTATTGTGTATGTGTATTAATAATGGTGACATGAGTATTGTGTATGTGTATTGATACTGGTGACATGAGTATTGTGTATGTGTATTAATAATGGCGACATGAGTATTGTGTATGTGTATTGATACTGGTGACATGAGTATTGTGTATGTGTATTGATAATGGTGACATGAGTATTGTGTATGTGTATTGATAATGGTGACATGAGTATTGTGTATGTGTATTAATAATGGCGACATGAGTATTGTGTATGTGTATTGATACTGGTGACATGAGTATTGTGTATGTGTATTGATAATGGTGACATGAGTATTGTGTATGTGTATTGATAATGGTGACATGAGTATTGTGTATGTGTATTAATAATGGTGACATGAGTATTGTGTATGTGTATTGATAATGGTGACATGAGTATTGTGTATGTGTATTGATAATGGTGACATGGTTATTGTGTATGTGTATTGATAATGGTGACATGAGTATTGTGTATGTGTATTGATAATGGTGACATGAGTATTGTGTATGTGTATTAATAATGGTGACATGAGTATTGTGTATGTGTATTGATAATGGTGACATGAGTATTGTGTATGTGTATTGATAATGGTGACATGAGTATTACGTATGTGTATTGATAATGGTGACATGAATATTGTGTATGTGAATTGATAATGGTGACATGAGTATTGTGTATGTGTATTGATAATAGTGACATGAGTATTGTGTATGTGTATTGATAATGGTGAAATGAGTATTACGTATGTGTATTGATAATGGTGACATGAGTATTGTGTATGTGTATTGATAACGGAGACATGAGTATTGTGTATGTGTATTGATAACGGTGACATGAGTATAGTGTATGTGTATTGATAATGGTGACATGAGTATTGTGTATGTTTATTGATAACGGAGACATGAGTATTGTGTATGTGTATTGATAACGGTGACATGAGTATTGTGTATGTGTATTGATTATAGTGACATGAGTATTGTGTATGTGTATTGATAATGGTGACATGAGTATTGTGTATGTGTATCGATAATGGTGACATGAGCATTGTGTATGTGTATTGATAATGGTGACATGAGTATAACGTATGTGTATTGATAATGGTGACATGAGTATTGTGTATGTGTATTAATAATGGCGACATGAGTATTGTGTATGTGTATTGATACTGGTGACATGAGTATTGTGTATGTGTATTGATAATGGTGACATGGTTATTGTGTATGTGTATTGATAATGGTGACATGAGTATTGTGTATGTGTATTGATAATGGTGACATGAGTATTGTGTATGTGTATTAATAATGGCGACATGAGTATTGTGTATGTGTATTGATTATGGTGACATGAGTATTGTGTATGTGTATTGATAATGGTGACATGAGTATTGTGTATGTGTATTAATAATGGCGACATGAGTATTGTGTATGTGTATTGATACTGGTGACATGAGTATTGTGTATGTGTATTGATAATGGTGACATGAGTATTGTGTATGTGTATTGATAATGGTGACATGAGTATTGTGTATGTGTATTGATAATGGTGACATGGTTATTGTGTATGTGTATTGATAATGGTGACATGAGTATTGTTTATGTGTATTGATAATGGTGACATGAGTATTGTGTATGTGTATTAATAATGGCGACATGAGTATTGTGTATGTGTATTAATAATGGCGACATGAGTATTGTGTATGTGTATTAATAATGGTGACATGAGTATTGTGTAGGTGTATTAATAATGGCGACATGAGTATTGTGTATGTGTATTAATAATGGTGACATGAGTATTGTGTATTTGTATTGATAACGGTGACATGAGTATTGTGTATGTGTATTGATAATGGTGACATGAGTATTGTGTATGTGTATTGATAATGGTGACATGAGTATTGTGTATGTGTATTGATAATGGTGACATGAGTATTGTGTATGTGTATTGATAATGGTGACATGAGTATTACGTATGTGTATTGATAATGGTGACATGAGTATTGTGTATGTGTATTAATAATGGTGACATGAGTATTGTGTATGTGTATTAATAATGGCGACATGAGTATTGTGTATGTGTATTGATACTGGTGACATGAGTATTGTGTATGTTTATTGATAATGGTGACATGAGTATTGTGTATTTGTATTGATTATGGTGACATGAGTATTGTGTATGTGTATTGATTATGGTGACATGAGTATTGTGTATGTGTATTGATTATGGTGACATGAGTATTGTGTATGTGTATTGATAATGGTGACATGAGTATTGTGTATGTGTATTAATAATGGCGACATGAGTATTGTGTATGTGTATTGATACTGGTGACATGAGTATTGTGTATGTGTATTGATTATGGTGACATGAGTATTGTGTATGTGTATTGATTATGGTGACATGAGTATTGTGTATGTGTATTGATTATGGTGACATGAGTATTGTGTATGTGTATTGATAATGGTGACATGAGTATTGTGTATTTGTATTGATTATGGTGACATGAGTATTGTGTATGTGTATTGATTATGGTGACATGAGTATTGTGTATGTGTATTGATTATGGTGACATGAGTATTGTGTATGTGTATTGATAATGGTGACATGAGTATTGTGTATGTGTATTAATAATGGCGACATGAGTATTGTGTATGTGTATTGATACTGGTGACATGAGTATTGTGTATGTGTATTGATAATGGTGACATGAGTATTGTGTATGTGTATTAATAATGGCGACATGAGTATTGTGTATGTGTATTGATACTGGTGACATGAGTATTGTGTATGTTTATTGATAATGGTGACATGAGTATTGTGTATTTGTATTGATTATGGTGACATGAGTATTGTGTATGTGTATTGATAATGGTGACATGAGTATTGTGTATGTGTATTGATAATGGTGACATGAGTATTGTGTATGTGTATTGATTATGGTGACATGAGTATTGTGTATGTGTATTGATAATGGTGACATGAGTATTGTGTATGTGTATTAATAATGGCGACATGAGTATTGTGTATGTGTATTGATACTGGTGACATGAGTATTGTGTATGTGTATTGATAATGGTGACATGGTTATTGTGTATGTGTATTGATAATGGTGACATGAGTATTGTGTATGTGTATTGATAATGGTGACATGAGTATTGTGTATGTGTATTAATAATGGCGACATGAGTATTGTGTATGTGTATTGATTATGGTGACATGAGTATTGTGTATGTGTATTGATAATGGTGACATGAGTATTGTGTATGTGTATTAATAATGGCGACATGAGTATTGTGTATGTGTATTGATACTGGTGACATGAGTATTGTGTATGTGTATTGATACTGGTGACATGAGTATTGTGTATGTGTATTGATAATGGTGACATGAGTATTGTGTATGTGTATTGATAACGGTGACATGAGTATTGTGTATGTGTATTGATAATGGTGACATGAGTATTGTGTATGTGTATTGATAATGGTGACATGAGTATTGTGTATGTGTATTGATAATGGTGACATGGTTATTGTGTATGTGTATTGATAATGGTGACATGAGTATTGTTTATGTGTATTGATAATGGTGACATGAGTATTGTGTATGTGTATTAATAATGGCTACATGAGTATTGTGTATGTGTATTGATACTGGTGACATGAGTATTGTGTATGTGTATTGATAATGGTGACATGAGTATTGTGTATGTGTATTGATAATGGTGACATGGTTATTGTGTATGTGTATTGATAATGGTGACATGAGTATTGTGTATGTGTATTGATAATGGTGACATGAGTATTGTGTATGTGTATTGATAATGGTGACATGGTTATTGTGTATGTGTATTGATAATGGTGACATGAGTATTGTGTATGTGTATTGATAATGGTGACATGAGTATTGTGTATGTGTATTGATAACGGTGACATGAGTATCATGTATGTGTTTTGATAATGGTGACATGAGTATTGTGTATGTGTATTGATAATGGTGACATGAGTATTGTGTATGTGTATTGATAATGGTGACATGAGTATTGTGTATGTGTATTGATAATGGTGACATGGTTATTACGTATGTGTATTGATAATGGTGACATGAGTATTGTGTATGTGTATTGATAATAGTGGCATGAGTATTGTGTATGTGTATTGATAATGGTGACATGATTATTGTGTATGTGTATTGATAATGGTGACATGAGTATTGTGTATGTGTATTGATAATGGTGACATGAGTATTGTGTATGTGTATTGATAATGGTGACATGGTTATTGTGTATGTGTATTGATAATGGTGACATGAGTATTGTGTATGTGTATTGATAATGGTGACATGAGTATTGTGTATGTGTATTGATAATGGTGACATGAGTATAACGTATGTGTATTGATAATGGTGACATGAGTATTGTGTATGTGTATTGATAATGGTGACATGAGTATTGTGTATGTGTATTGATAATGGTGACATGAGTATTGTGTATGTGTATTGATAATGGTGACATGGTTATTGTGTATGTGTATTGATAATGGTGACATGGTTATTGTGTATGTGTATTGATAATGGTGACATGAGTATTGTGTATGTGTATTAATAATGGCGACATGAGTATTGTGTATGTGTATTGATAATGGCGACATGAGTATAGTGTATGTGTATTGATAATAGTGACATGAGTATTGTGTATGTGTATTGATAATGGTGACACGAGTATTGTGTATGTGTATTGATAATGGTGACATGAGTATTGTGTATGTGTATTGATAATGGTGACATGAGTATAACGTATGTGTATTGATAATGGTGACATGAGTATTGTGTATGTGTATTAATAATGGTGACATGAGTATTGTGTATGTGTATTAATAATGGTGACATGAGTATTGTGTATGTGTATTGATAATGGTGACATGAGTATTGTGTATGTGTATTAATAATGGCGACATGAGTATTGTGTATGTGTATTGATACTGGTGACATGAGTATTGTGTATGTGTATTGATAATGGTGACATGAGTATTGTGTATGTGTATTGATAATGGTGACATGAGTATTGTGTATGTGTATTAATAATGGCGACATGAGTATTGTGTATGTGTATTGATAATGGCGACATGAGTATTGTGTATGTGTATTGATAATGGTGACATGAGTATTGTGTATGTGTATTGATAATGGTGACATGAGTATTGTGTATGTGTATTGATAATGGTGACATGAGTATTGTGTATGTGTATTGATAATAGTGACATGAGTATTGTGTATGTGTATTGATAATAGTGACATGAGTATTGTGTATGTGTATTGATAATGGTGACATGAGTATTGTGTATGTGTATTGATAATGGTGACATGAGTATTGTGTATGTGTATTGATAATTGTGACATGAGTATTGTGTATGTGTATTGATTATGGTGACATGAGTATTGTGTATGTGTATTGATAACGGTGACATGAGTATTACGTATGTGTATTGATAACGGTGACATGAGTATTGTGTATGTGTATTGATAATGGTGACATGAGTATTGTGTATGTGTATTGATAATGGTGACATGAGTATTGTGTATGTGTATTGATAATGGTGACATGAGTATTGTGTATGTGTATTGATAATGGTGACATGAGTATTGTGTATGTGTATTGATAATGGTGACATGGTTATTACGTATGTGTATTGATAATGGTGACATGAGTATTGTGTATGTGTATTGATAATAGTGGCATGAGTATTGTGTATGTGTATTGATAATGGTGACATGATTATCGTGTATGTGTATTGATAATGGTGACATGAGTATTGTGTATGTGTATTGATAATAGTGACATGAGTATTGTGTATGTGTATTGATTATGGTGACATGAGTATTACGTATGTGTATTGATAATGGTGACATGAGTATTGTGTATGTGTATTGATAATGGTGACATGGTTATTACGTATGTGTATTGATAATGGTGACATGAGTATTGTGTATGTGTTTTGATAATGGTGACATGAGTATTGTGTATGTGTATTGATAATGGTGACATGAGTATTGTGTATGTGTATTAATAATGGCGACATGAGTATTGTGTATGTGTATTGATAATGGTGACATGGTTATTACGTATGTGTATTGATAATGGTGACATGAGTATAACGTATGTGTATTGATAATGGTGACATGGTTATTGTGTATGTGTATTGATAATGGTGACATGAGTATTGTGTATGTGTATTGATAATGGTGACATGAGTATTGTGTATGTGTATTGATAATAGTGGCATGAGTATTGTGTATGTGTATTGATAATGGTGACATGATTATCGTGTATGTGTATTGATAATGGTGACATGAGTATTGTGTATGTGTATTGATAATAGTGACATGAGTATTGTGTATGTGTATTGATAATAGTGGCATGAGTATTGTGTATGTGTATTGATAATGGTGACATGATTATCGTGTATGTGTATTGATAATGGTGACATGAGTATTGTGTATGTGTATTGATAATGGTGACATGAGTATTGTGTATGTGTATTGATAATGGTGACATGAGTATTGTGTATGTGTATTGATAATAGTGACATGAGTATTGTGTATGTGTATTAATAATGGTGACATGAGTATTGTGTATGTGTATTGATAATGGTGACATGGTTATTGTGTATGTGTATTGATAATGGTGACATGAGTATAGTGTATGTGTATTGATAATGGTGACATGAGTATTGTGTATGTGTATTGATAATGGTGACATGAGTATTGTGTATGTGTATTGATAATGGTGACATGAGTATTGTGTATGTGTATTGATAATGGTGACATGAGTATTGTGTATGTGTATTGATAATGGTGACATGAGTATTGTGTATGTGTATTGATAATGGTGACATGAGTATTGTGTATGTGTATTGATAACGGTGACATGAGTATAGTGTATGTGTATTGATAATGGTGACATGAGTATTGTGTATGTGTATTGATAATGGTGACATGAGTATTGTGTATGTGTATTGATAATCGTGACATGAGTATTGTGTATGTGTATTGATAATGGTGACATGATTATTGTGTATGTGTATTGATAATGGTGACATGAGTATTACGTATGTTTATTGATAATGGTGACATGAGTATTGTGTATGTGTATTGATAATGGTGACATGAATATTGTGTATGTGTATTGATAATGGTGACATGAGTATTGTGTATGTGTATTGATAATGGTGACATGAGTATTACGTATGTGTATTGATAATGGTATTACTAGTATTGTAAATGCATTTATTGATAATGGTATTATTAGTAAGAAAAATACAGCCATATATCCGGCGAGTCAATAGCTGTGACTATTGTTAAAATGAATTCCTCATACATAACTGTTACTAAGAGACCAAAACTCTATTCCCCGAGCGAGCCAATGCATATTTATATTCACATTTCAGAGACGTGAACATTGACAGACCAGTCCTACTTTTAGATGTAAATTGTTGATGACAGTTGTGCATCGGTTTAGCGCTGGCCTGCTGGTTCCGTGTTCGAATCCCATAATGAGCCGGTTCTGTCTTTGGAATCTGGTTAGCTCTCTAGGAAGCAGACATTGCGAGTGATTAATATAATATGAGGGCTTGTGTCGCAATCGACTTATGGCAGGACAAACATTGTGTTGATGTTTAGCCGAATGATTAATTCGGGAAATTTGTTATTAAATTAAACGGACCACGTGCAGTGTGATATTTATACAGAAACGTCGAGTCTGAATATGTGATGAGAAGCCAATAGGGGATTCATGTACATGTTTTATATTACATAACAACATTGTGTACTATCTGACAAGTCAGTCACTTCATGTGTCACTACTTATGAATTTATTATGAGAACACTGACATTTTTCTCGTTGCGTTTTCCGATCAGTAGGTGGTCCCAGGAAAACACATCGTATGGCATGTGCCGCCGTTGTAGATACATAAAACACATCGTATGGCATGTGAACCATTGTAGATACAGAACACACATCGTATGGCATGTGAACCATTGTAGATACAGAACACACATCGTATGGCATGTGAACCATTGTAGATACAGAACACACATGGTATGGCATGTGAACCATTGTAGATACAGAACACACATCGTATGGCATGTGAACCATTGTAGATACAGAACACACATGGTATGGCATGTGAACCATTGTAGATACAGAACACACATGGTATGGCATGTGAACCATTGTAGATACAGAACACACATCGTATGGCATGTGCCGCCGTTGTAGATACATAAAACACATCGTATGGCATGTGCCGCCATTGTAGATACAGAAAACACATATTATGGCATGTGCCGCCATTGTAGATACAGAAAGCACATTGTATGGCATGTGCCGCCATTGTAGATACAGAAAGCACATTGTATGGCATGTGCCGCCATTGTAGATACAGATAATTACGTACATCCTAGTACAGGAAAACACATCTATGACATGTGACGCCATTGTAGATACAGAAAACACATCGTATGGCATGTGCCGCCACTGTAGATACTGATAATTACGTACATCCTAGTACAGGAAAACAGACCGTATGGAATGTGACGCCATTGTAGATACAGATAATAACATACATCCTAGTACAGGAAAACACATCTATGACATGTGACGCCATTGTAGATACAGACAATTACGTACATCCTAGTACAGGAAAACAGACCGTATGGAATGTGACGCCATTGTAGATACAGATAATTACGTACATCCTAGTACAGGAAAACACATCGTATGGAATGTGACGCCATTGTAGATACAGATAATTACGTACATCCTAGTACAGGAAAACACATCCTATGGAATGTGACGCCATTGTAGATACAGAAAACACATCGTATGGAATGTGACGCCATTGTAGATACAGAAAGCACATCGTATGACATTTGACGCCATTGTAGATACAGAAAACACATCGTATGACATTCGACGCCATTGTAGATACAGAAACCACATCGTATGACATTTGACGCCATTGTAGATACAGAAAATACATCGTATGACATGTGACGCTATTGTAGATACAGATAATTACGTACATCCTAGTACAGGAAAACACATCGTATGGAATGTGACGCCATTGTAGATACAGATAATTACATACATTCTATTACAGGGAAAACACATCGTATGGAATGTGACGCCATTGTAGATACAGATAATTACGTACATCCTAGTACAAGAAAACACATCGTATGGAATGTGACGCCATTGTAGATACAGATAATTACGTACATCCTAGTACAGGAAAACACATCCTATGGAAGGTGACGCTATTGTCGATATAGAAAGCACATCGTATAGTAAGTGCCGTCATTGTAGATAAAGAAAACACATCGTATGACATTCGACGCCATTGTAGATACAGAAAACACATCGTATGGCATGTGCCGCCATTGTAGATACAGAAAACACATAGTATGGCATTGTAGATACAGAAAACACATAGTATGGCATGTGCCGCCATTATAGATACAGAAAACACATAGTATGGCTTGTGCCGCCATTGTAGATACAGAAAGCATATCGTATGGCATGTGCCGCCACTGTAGATACAGATAATTACGTACATCCTAGTACAGGAAAACACATCGTATGGAATGTGACGCCATTGTAGATACAGAAAGCACATCGCATAGTAAGTGCCGTCATTGTAGATACAGAAAACACATCGTATGACATTCGACGCCATTGTAGATACAGAAAGCACATCGTATAGTAAGTGCCGTCATTGTAGATACAGAACGCACATCGTATGGCATGTGCCGTAATTGTAGATACAGAAAACACATAGTATGGCATTGTAGATACAGAAAAGACATATTATGGCATGTGCCGCCATTGTAGATACAGAAAACACATAATATGGCATGTGCCGCCATTATAGATACAGAAAACACATAGTATGGCTTGTGCCGCCATTGTAGATACAGAAAGCATATCGTATGGCATGTGCCACCACTGTAGATACAGATAATTACGTACATCCTAGTACAGGAAAACACATCGTATGGAATGTGACGCCATTGTAGATACAGAAAGCACATCGCATAGTAAGTGCCGTCATTGTAGATACAGAAAACACATCGTATGACATTCGACGCCATTGTAGATACAGAAAGCACATCGTATAGTAAGTGCCGTCATTGTAGATACAGAACGCACATCGTATGGCATGTGCCGTAATTGTAGATACAGAAAACACATAGTATGGCATTGTAGATACAGAAAAGACATATTATGGCATGTGCCGCCATTGTAGATACAGAAAACACATAGTATGGCATGTGCCGCCATTGTAGATACATAAAGCACATCGTATAGTAAGTGCCGTCATTGTAGATACAGAAAACACATCGTATGACATTCGACACCATTGTAGATACAGAAAACACATCGTATGACAGGTGACACCATTGTAGATACAGATAATTACGTACATCCTAGTACAGGAAAACACATCGTTTGGAATGTGACGCCATTGTAGATACAGATAATTACGTACATCCTAGTACAAGAAAACACATCGTATGTGACGCCATTGTAGATACAGAAAGCACATCGTATAGTAAGTGCCGTCATTGTTGATACAGAAAACACATCGTATGACATTCGGCGCCATTGTAGATACAGAAAACACATCGTATCACGTGTGACGCTATTGTAGATACAGATAATAACGTACATCCTAGTACAGGAAAACACATCGTATGGCATGTGCCGCCACTGTAGATACTGATAATTACGTACATCATCGTACAGGAAAACACATCGTATGTAATGTGACGCCATTGTAGATACAGATAATTACGTACATCCTAGTACAGGAAAACACATCGTATGTAATGTGACGCCATTGTAGATACAGAAAGCACATCGTATAGTAAGTGCCGTCATTGTAGATACCGAAAACACATCGTATGACATTCGACACCATTGTAGATACAGAAAACACATCGTATGACAGGTGACGCCATTGTAGATACAGATAATTACGTACATCCTAGTACAGGAAAACACATCGTTTGGAATGTGACGCCATTGTAGATACAGATAATTACGTACATCCTAGTACAGGAAAGCACATCGTATGTGACGCCATTGTAGATACAGAAAGCACATCGTATAGTAAGTGCCGTCATTGTTGATACAGAAAACACATCGTATGACATTCGGCGCAATTGTAGATACAGAAAACACATCGTATCACATGTGACGCTATTGTAGATACAGATAATAACGTACATCCTTGTACAGGAAAACACATCGTATGACATGTGACGCCATTCGTATGTAATGTGACGCCATTGTAGATACAGATAATTACGTACATCCTAGTACAGGAAAACACATCGTATGGAATGTGACGCCATTGTAGATATAGATAATTACGTACATCATAGTACAGGAAATCACATCGTATGTAATGTGACGCCATTGTAGATACAGATAATTACATACATCATCGTACAGGAAAACACATCGTATGGAATGTGACGCCATTGTAGATACAGACAATTACGTACATCCTAGTACAGGAAAACACATCGTATGGAATGTGACGCCATTGTAGATACAGATAATTACGTACATCCTAGTACAGGAAAACACATCGTATGGAATGTGACGCCATTGTAGATACAGATAATTACGTACATCCTAGTACAGGAAAACACATCGTATGGAATGTGACGCCATTGTAGATACAGATAATTACGTACATCCTAGTACAGGAAAACACATCGTATGGAATGTGACGCCATTGTAGATACAGATAATTACGTACATCCTAGTACAGGAAAACACATCGTATGTAATGTGACGCCATTGTAGATACAGATAATTACATACATCATCGTACAGGAAAACACATCGTATGGAATGTGACGCCATTGTAGATACAGACAATTACGTACATCCTAGTACAGGAAAACACATCGTATGGAATGTGACGCCATTGTAGATACTGATAATTACGTACATCCTAGTACAGGAAAACACATCGTATGTAATGTGACGCCATTGTAGATACAGATAATTACATACATCATCGTACAGGAAAACACATCGTATGGAATGTGACGCCATTGTAGATACAGATAATTACGTACATCCTAGAACAGGAAAACACATCGTATGGAATGTGACGCCATTGTAGATACATATAATTACGTACATCCTAGTACAGGAAAACACATCGTATGTAATGTGACGCCATTGTAGATACAGATAATTACATACATCCTAGAATAGGAAAACACATCGTATGGAATGTGACGCCATTGTAGATACAGATAATTACGTACATCCTAGTACAGGAAAACACATCGTATGTAATGTGACGCCATTGTAGATACAGATAATTACGTACATCCTAGTACAGGAAAACACATCGTATGGAATGTGACGCCATTGTAGATACAGATAATTACGTACATCCTAGTACAGGAAAACACATCGTATGGAATGTGACGCCATTGTGGATACAGATAATTACATACATCATCGTACAGGAAAACACATCGTATGGAATGTGACGCCATTGAAGATACAGATAATTACATACATCATCGTACAGGAAAACACATCGTATGGAATGTGACGCCATTGTAGATACAGATAATTACGTACATCCTAGTACAGGAAAACACATCGTATGGAATGTGACGCCATTGTAGATACAGATAATTACGTACATCCTGGTAATGGTTATGCCGTTTTATAATTCTTGCTTATTCACAATTCACAATTGTATTGTATTACAAGGCCACCGGCACATATGCAAACATATAAACTACATAAAACACTAACATATTGTGTTGTTTTGGTTTGAAACTAACTTGATTTCAGTTATTCGGTTCCTCGAGTAATAATACATAAACATAGAAAGATGTCCATAACAGTACTTGCCATTAGTATGTAAAATGTATTTAAATTGTTATGCATGTAAATTGTTTTTTGTTAGTTACATGTTGACTCTCCAAAACATAACCAATACAAGATTATAGTTCACATCCCAATGTTGATACCCATTTTAATCTCATAGTTTCAACATAAGGTAACAATTATAAGTCCTGTTTAGAATTGTTAACTAATAGTTGATAGTTAGTTAGAGATGGTTTCAAGAAGTTAAGAGCAGATGGTATAAATGTGCAGCCTGATCGTAATCTACTTCTGTTGTATTTACACTAAAAATAGTGTAACGAAAACGTTCGGTATACGTTGCATTTGATATGCAAATTTACATCACCGTTTCGAAGTGATGGTCTTTGGGTTAAATATATAAGACAAGTCGACCCCTTCAGGGTTGAGTATACTTTTCGCTGAAGAGATCTTCTGCGTCTTTAGCCCTGCACGTTACATAGGTGACATATGTGGGATGAAGACAACTGCCATACCGGAGTTGCCTTACCCATGGTCTTCTCGGAGTGGGAAGTATTGTAACGAAAACTTTCGGTATACGTTGCATTTTATATGCAAATTTACACCACCGTTTCGAAGTGATGGAGTTTAGGGTTAGATATATAAGACAAGTGGACCCCTTCAGGGTTGAGTATACTTTTCGCTGAAGGGATCTTCTGCGTCTTTAACCCTGCACGTTACAATAGTATTTCAAGACCTTGACTAAATTGGAAATTAAGAAATTGTTCAAACATATTGGAAGAACGTATAGAGCTGTCCATATCACGTATTATATGACATATTAAATCAATGCTTAGCTCGACTATATAGTTCACCAATATTGAAACTTTCTACAATGCTTCCCAACCATCACACATGTAAATATTTAATTGTGAGAAATCTATCCTGCATTTAATGCAAGTTATGGCCCTTTGTTGACCTAGCAGTTCCGGTTAAAGTTGTGCGTGCAACTACATTAACAGTCCACATCTCAGTAACTACTTGATGCATTGAATCGAAACTGTATACAACTCTCCAACCATCACAACTATGTAAGCAATCAAGTTTGATGACTCTATCCTGCATTTAATGCAAGTTTTAGCTATTTTTTTACTTAGACATTCTGGTTAAAGTTTTACGTGCAACTACATTAAGAGTCCATATCTTGGTAACTACATGATGCATTTCATTGGAACTTTATACAAGTCTTCCCAACTATAACACCTATATAAACAATCAAGTAAGATAACTCCATCCATAACTGGTTTAAGTTTTGCGTGCAACTACATTAGAGTCCATAGCTCAGTATTTTCTTAAAGCATTTTATTAAAGCTTTATACAACCATTCCTAACCATCACACCTATATACCCAATCAAGAAAGACAACTCTATCTTACATTTAATGCAAGTTATGGTCCTTTTTTTACGTAGAAATTCTGGTTTAAGTTTTGCATGCAACTACATTAGAGTCCATATCTAAAAAAGCGGTGGAATAGTCGAGCGCGCTGTCTTACGGACAGCTCTTGTTATACATTCATGGTGAGAAGAACCTTTTATTTAAATACAGTAATTTAAACACGTAACTATTAGAAACGTAACCGGAATTGTCTGAATTTCAGTATGATGTTTAAGGCTATTAGCGAGCCAATAGGTATATACAATGTTACAGTCAACTTAAAATTCCCTTGCCCCTCTCTTTTACAGACGAATACAATTTGATTTATCACCCAACCTATATTCAAACTGTTCTTGTCAAGTCGAAACTTCTTTTCGTTTAGCGCAGTGCAGTTGTCCTCATGTTGTCATAACATATTGAGCGCTCGGGCATGTGCTAGCCAAATTAACCAATCAAATGGCAGCGTTTGACAAGCAATCGCCGAGCACTCGGTGTGTTAGGACACTCTGAATACACACCAAAGACGAGGAGGTCAGAACACGCCTGGATAGTATGACTGACCCTCCTTGACGCTCAGAAGTGTTGGGATTACATTATGACTCAGGAGTGTTGGGATTACATTATGACTCAGAAGTGTTGGGATTACATTATGACTGACTCGCTGGTGCCAGAATATATTGACCAGGCTTACCGGTAACGTACCGATCGAGCTGGGTTTCGTACTAGCAACCCCTCGATTGACAGCTCAGGTTGCTACCGGGATCGGTTCGAATGATAAAAGTCGAATAAGGCAAGCACCAATGACTTTTAACAAACAACTGAGCCGATATTCGAATCATCGACCCTTGTAACAATAACTCTTAAATCATCGACCCTTGTAACAATAACTCTCAAATCATCGACCCTTGTAACATTAACTCTTAAATGATCGACCCTTGTAACAATAACTCTCAAATCATCGACCCTTGTAACATTAACTCTTAAATCATCGACCCTTGTAACAATAACCCTCAAATCATCGACCCTTGTAACATTAACTCTTAAATCATCGACTCTTGTAACATTAACTTTTAAATCATCGACCCTTGTAGCAATAACTCTTAAATCATTGACCCTTGTAACATTAGCTCTTAAATCATCGACCCTTGTAACAATAACTCTTAAATCATCGACCCTTGTAACAATAACTCTCGAATTATCGACACTTGTAACAATAACTCTCAAATTATCGACACTTGTAACAACAACTTTCGAATCATCGACACTTGTAACATTAGCTCTTAAATCATCGACCCTTGTAACATTAACTCTTAAATCATCGACCCTTGTAACATTAACTTTTAAATCATCGACCCTTGTAACAATAACTCTCAAATCATCGACCCTTGTAACATTAACTCTTAAATCATCGACCCTTGTAACAATAACTCTTAAATCATCGACCCTTGTAACAATAACTCTTAAATCATCGACCCTTGTAACAATAACTCTTAAATCATCGTCCCTTGTAACAATAACTCTCGAATCATCGACCCTTGTAACAATGACTTTCGAATTATCGACCATTGTAACAATAACTCTCGAATCATCGATCCTTGTAACAATAACTCTCAAATTATCGACCCTTGTAACATTAGCTCTCGAATAATCGACCATTGTAACAATAACTCTCGAATCATCGTCCCTTGTAACAACAACTCTAGAATCATCGACACTTGTAACAATAACTTTCGAATTATCGACCATTGTAACAATAACTCTCGAATCATCGACTCTTGTAACAATAACTCTCAAATTATCGACCCTTGTAACATTAGCTCTCGAATTAACGACCCGTATAACCATAGCTCTCGAATTAACAACCCGTATAACAATAGCTCTCGAATCATTGACCCTTGTTACAATAGCTCTCGAAATATCGACCCTTGTAACAATAGCCCTCGAATCATCGATCTTTCTAACAATAGCTCTCGAATCATCGACCCTTATAACAACAATTCTCAAATGATCGACCCTTATAACAATAGCTCTTGAATTAACGACCATTGTAATACTATCTCTCGAATTAACAACCCATCTAACAATTGCTCTCGAAATATCGTCCCTTGTAACAATAGCTCTTGAATTAACGACCCTTCTAACACTTGCTCTTGAATTAACGGCCCCTTCTAACAATAGCTCTGGAATTGACGACCCTTGTAATAATAGCTCTTGAATAAACGACCCTTGTAACAATAGCTCTTGAATTCACGATCCTTCTAACAATAGCTCTTGAATAAACGACACTTCTAACAATAGTTTTTTAATTAACGACCCTTGTAACAATAGCTGTTGAATTAACCGACCCTTGTAACAATAGCTCTTGAATTGACGACCCTTGTAACAATAGCTCTTGAATTGACGACCCTTGCAACAATAGCTCTTGAATTGACGACCCTTGCAACAATAGCTCTCGAATGATCGACCCTTGTAACAATAGCTCTTGAATTAACGACCCTTGTAACAATAGCTCTTGAATTAACCGACCCTTGTAACAATAGCTCTTGAATTGACGACCCTTGTGACAATAGCTCTTGAATTAACGACCCTTGCAACAATAGCTCTTGAATTGACGACCCTTGTAACAATAGCTCTTGAATTGACGACCCTAGTAACAATAGTTCTCAAATAAAAAGGAATTGGATTTAATCTTAGTAAATAAAATGGATGTATTGAAATTCTATTTGTAGAGTTCTCGCGCTCATTTTTCCTGTGACGATCAGTCATAATTCATTTGTTCATGTCTATAGATATGTGTTAGTTATTTGATGGAACTCGGTTCGTATTGAAAACACAGCTGTCAGTTCAATGATTGGTCCATTGTGCATCATGACAACCCACTCTCATATCTAATGAATAGTTAACCCTTTCGGACGCATCTGCAATAGAAGATATTTGAAAACAGTGAGACAAAAAGAGACTGACATCATGATGAAAACTTTCTACTTTTGCCACAATCTTTTCAATTATATTCAATTATATTATATTACTTAAATTTACGTAGTGTTTTTATACATTGACCAAGAAATGATCATAGTTGACATCTGAAGAAATGTTTCAAGTGGAAAAGTCTTGAATCGCATGCTGGGTTTTCAGGGGTATTTTTTTGCATGGGAGAATGGGCGCATATTGAAGATTTAGCGAGGCTGTGTACACACATTATCTTCACAGTCTACACATTCCGTCTATATGTACACTCCACATAGGCCGAGCCCCGATAGCTCAGTCGGTAGCGACGCGGGCTGTCAATCCAGGTGTTGTGAGTCGAATCCCAGCTCGGCCAACATTCTTTCCGACGTTTGACAAAAGTCACTGTGACCTGCGTCATTCGTCTTTCACCGATGGGCTGTTTAACAGTCTATGTGGAAAAGCAGCCAGTTGCTTGGAAAGTATGTTGTGTGATGTACTGCTGTGGGAAAACCAGGAAACGTATGAGTAGGTGAACTGGTCGCCGTTATATGACTGGAAAATTGTTGAAAACGGCGATAAACACTAATCAATCCAAACCCTCGATATATCGTCTATGACCACTGTATACCTGGTAGTAGGTTATCACGTACATGCACGGTTAAACCTTTTCATATACACACGTATGTTGACTCATCTGCCACAGACCAGTTCGAAAACATTGTGTCAACAGGAGAAATTTCGTAATGAGCAATTTCTCATTTTGTCACAATGTTTCAACTTTATCCAATAAGTGTAGTTTCATTTGAACAGATTTTCCTTGATACCGACTCGGAGTTGCAACACTATTCGGTTTCATCGGTCGCGGATCATTTCCATTAATGCTAGTGTCTGTGAAATAACAAACGTTGCTGTTACCGTCAATCGTTCTTTTATTCATTTGACTACAATAACGAACGGTACAATGAACATTCTGTAACAAAACAGAAATAGTTCATTCGATAACAACGAACACAAAGTTCCAATGAACTGTTTTTATTAAAAAAGAAGTAGTTCATTCGATAACAACGAAAACCAAGTTCCAATGAACTTTCTGTATAAAAAAGAACTCAATGTGAATACAAAATAATCAATATATGTGAACAGGTGTTTTATAAATAATGTTTGAATGATTGCTTCATTGATTGATGGATTAATTGATTGACTATATATATATAAAGGCCGTTTACGAGTAGCCTATTCCGATAATGTGTTCAGACACTGTCGCACTAGTATTTCAAACATTATTCTCTCCTGGAAATTGGTTACCTTCCCACATCATTATTGTATTTGTGTAATGTTTGTTTCATCTATGTGTACTGGTCTGACGGCTTGTTTACGTTCAATAGATAACTTGTGTTCGTCTATGTTAAGATGAACCACGTCATGTTAGGTTCCGCTGTATCGATTAAAGTGTGCTTTATCACCAGATACTGCATCCTTCAAATGAAATTCCCTATCAAAGTATACAATAAGTTATTATATTGGTATTATTTGACTATGAGAATAGATATATTAATACAATGTTCGTGAGATATATCTTTTTCGTGAAAAACAAATTATCCGATGAGGTAATCCATCTGCACCATGTACAAGCAATTTACTTGTTTTGTTTCATAACCGAGCTAATGTAAATAGGTACAATATACAAGGAGCCATAACAATCTTGAATTCATTTACGCATATTCTTCGTTTATAAACATTATAATATCAATTTCCTCAACAGGTATTTCTATTACAAATATATATGTATCTCTATCTTACACAGATACATGTAGCTTTCTAACTTACAGAAATATGTCTGTAAGTTATATAAATATGTCTCTAGGTTATAGAAATGTGTCTCTAGGTTACAGAAATATGTCTCTAACTTACAGACATATTTCTGTAGGTTACATAGATATGTCGCTAGGTTATAGAAATATCTCTCTAGGTTACAAACATATCTCCCTAGGTTATATATATATGTTGCTAGGTTATAGAAATATCTCTCTAGGTTATATAAATATGTCGCTAGGTTATAGAAATATCTCTCTAGGTTACAGAAATATCTCTCTAGGTTACAGAAATATGTCTCTATGATAAAGAAATATGTCTCTAGGTTATAGAAATATCTCTTTATGTTATAGAAATATGTCTCTAGGTTATAGAAATATGTCTCTAGGTTACAGAAATATGTCTCTAGGTTATATAAATATATCTCTAGGTTACAGAAATATGTCTCTAGGTTATAGAAATATCTCTCTAGGTTATATAAATATGTCTCTAGGTTACAGAAATAGCTCGCTAGATTACAGAAATATGTAACTAGGTTATAGAAATATCTCTCTAGGTTATAGAAATGCTTCTTTATCTGTTGAAGCAATTCAGTAAATGTGCGTTATTATGTAGATCACAATACTCCTGTTCAATACCTAAGTAATTGTCATATCTCTGTTCAGCGTCGACAACGACAGTAACGTCACTGACGTCATCCTGGCCCAGTTTACGATATTTCTAAATGTAAATACATGCGAAATATAACGTCCGTTGTGTAAAGGCAAGTCTATCAAACGACAAAATATCCTGGCAGGATGTTGGTGACGTCATTCAGACTGTTTTCTAACGTCAGCAAAATAAACATCTGGTATGTTTTCTAAGAAGAGATGTTAACATTAGTGAAGAACAAAAATCGGCCATTAAATTATGTGTTTGGAAAAGAATATTTAAGACAAAAAATCATGGAAAAATGTCTATGGTAAAGCTGCAGTGAAGAACACATCCGTCTTCGGTATAAACATCGGAGATGTCGAACGTCGCAGTCTCTCGAAATCCGAATAGTCATTATCAGAGAGGTGCTGGATAAAAAGCTTTCCTCGGTAGTCAAGCTGTCTTAATATAACATACAGATATATTCGTTAAGACGCTGGTTCCTAGAATTATTGCATAAAGTGTATTTACTTCAATGGAGAGTATTTTGAAAAGCACTGAGTGGTTATCATGCTCGGGTAGGTGACGTCGACGTCAACATGCGCTGGGCCGGTATGGTTTAAGTGGCGAGTCCCAGGAGTAACGAATGTGACATTTTGTGATAAAATTGGTATTAAATCGAACAATATCAAAATAAAGTTCCAGCAACAAAACTGCCAAAATATGGAAATATATCCCCTCTTTAAACGGACAAATTCTGATTTAAAATATTTCTTTTTGCAAGTGTCTCTGAATAAAGGGCGTTTCATTATGTTCTTAAGCCATTTTCTGAAGCAGACGAATCTAAAAACAAACATGAAGGGGAAAATGTGAAAACGCTCCAGAAATAAAAGTATTATTATTGAACAGAGTTCAAAACATTGTGGCAAAAAGAGAAATTGTTCATTATGAGCAAGTTCACCGTGTGTCATAATGTTTTTAATAGTCGTCTGCTGCAGAATGCTTCTATGAAAAGTAAAGGGTTTAACTCATACTTGACCTTCAAACGCTAGGTTGACTCCCGGTTGACCCTAGGTTGACTCCCGGTTGACCCTAGGTTGACTCCCGGTTGACCAATGGTTGACTCCAGGTTGACCCCCCGCACCCGGTTCCCCCGGTAGAACCTTGGTTGACTCCCGGTTGAGCCCCCCGCCCCCGGTTCCCCCGGTAGAACCTTGATTGACTCCCGGTTCACTCCCCCGCCCCCGGTGCCCCCGGTAGAACCTCGGTTGACCATAGGTTAAACCTGAGTTTGGCGGTAATAGGGAATTGTATCCATCCGTATTATTTGTTACTATATATCAATGTTCGGTTAGCTATTATGTTTATGATATATCAATGTTCGGTTAGATTTTATGTTTATGATGTATCAATGTTCGGTTAGCTTTTATGTTTATGATGTTTCAATTTTCGTTTAACTATTATGTTTATTATGTAATAATTTTCGTTAAACTATTATGTTTATGATGTATCAATGTTCGTTTAACTATTATGTTTATGATGTATCAATTTTCGTTAAACTAATTATGTTTATGATGTATCAATGTTCGGTTAACTATTATGTTTATGATGTTTCAATCTTTGTTAAACTATTATGATTATGATGTATCAATGTTCGGTTAACTATTATGTTTATGATGTATCAATGGTCGGTTAACTATTATGTTTATGATGTATCAATGTTCGGTTAGTTTTTATGTTTATGATGTATCAATGTTCGGTTAACTATTATGTTTATGATGTTTCAATCTTTGTTAAACTATTATGATTATGATGTATCAATGTTCGGTTAACTATTATGTTTATGATGTATCAATGGTCGGTTAACTATTATGTTTATGATGTATCAATGTTCGGTTAGTTTTTATGTTTATGATGTATCAATGATCGTTTAACTAGTATGTCTATGCTGTACATGTATCTATGTTTGGTTAGCGATTATCTTTACGATATATCAATGTTCGTTTAACTATTACCTTTACGATATATCAATGTTCTTTTAACTATTGTCTTTAATATATATCAATGTTAGGTTACGTTTCATTTTTACGTGTTCGGTTAGCTATACATTTTACGAAATTTCAATATTCGATTAACTATCATTGTTACGATAAAGCAATGTCCGACTACATGTAGCTATCATTTTTTCAATATATCAATTTGGTCAGCTATTATTTTTACGATATATCAAAGGTATTTATTAACAAAACCCTCACTCTAACAAATACAATTTTGTTGTATCAAAAATATATTATTTTCAATAGGAAAATGACGAATCCCAGATATGTTTTTGTGATAATTTGTAACAAATTGCAACTGGTCAATTTTACATTTTACAAATGGACACTTTGTCATTACGGTGGTTTATTATACCAACGGTGGGATAACGTACGGGATTAAGTAAACTGAAATAAGGTGTACTTTTTCTTTAAACGTATACATATACATATTGACGTTAGGAAAAACTGCTCATTATGAGCAACTTCACCATTCACTCAATAGTTTCAGATGTCGTCTGCTGCATATGTTTAAACATTCTTCTGCAAGTGGGAAAAGGGTTAATCAACCAAATGTTTTCATCGCTTTATAGGCAACGAAAAATAACTTCAAATAAAACAATCGTCTGTTTGTCTATTGTATAAGTAAATTTAATTTGACCATGTACACGTTGTATATCATATGATATTGTATCTCTGTTGAGTATCTATAGTATAAGTAAATTTAATTTGACCATGCACATCATATGATATTGTATCTCTGTTGAGTATCTATAGTATAAGTAAATTTAATTTGACCATGCACATCATATGGTATTGTATCTCTGTTGAGTATCTATAGTATAAGTAAATTTAATTTGACCATGCACATCATATGGTATTGTATCTCTGTTGAATATCTATTGTATAAGTAAATTTAATTTGACCATGCATATCATATAGTATTGTATCTCTGTTGAATATCTATTGTATACGTAAATGAATAGTCATTATTGATCAATTATCCGAATTCTGACGCTCAACGCGAAACTATATAGAGGTTAGTACAGTAGGTTCTAGTGCATACTACTTATCTTTGAATCATTAGAAAAGACATTTTCAAAGACGTGATTTGACGTAATAGGCTGATAAACGAAATCTTGCGTAGCATCATGTCTCGGACTAATTGCAACAAAAACGTTTCTATTATATTCGTAAACTACAATATATGTAGTAATACAGGGAGAAAGTTGCATTCACTCAGATCAGGCATTTCTGAGAAAATTGATCTTATATTAAGGTCATAACGAAATATTCTATTAATCACCAACCAATACATATTTTGGTGATGTGGTACATTTTTTGATAATGTATGGTATGTTTGACCTATATTTATACAGTATTTACATGAACACATGTTTTAATGTATTTTTGACCATTCTGTGTATTTGAATGTATGAAATAATTCATTTATTTCCATTTGTGATGGGGAATTACCCACCCACTATTACGAATATACAAAAAAAAATCGAAAATAAAAAAGACAAATCTTCATTTGTGTTAATCATTAATTAATTTGCATTAATTACGAAATATCAAGTATAATCAGTTTAATACAATTAAGGTTCAGTATACATGCGTTTAATTAATACATTTGATACACGCGCAATGTATGTATAATTCTATCACTCCAGAACTTTCCGATAAACAGCAATACAGAATGTAAACGACTTTGAACATATTTTGTCAAAAAGTAGAAAATCTCTATAATTGAATGGATAACCTATGACTAAAAGTGGAAAACATTGTGGCAAAAGGAGAAATTGCACGTTTTGTGCAATTTCTTCTTTTGTCACTATGTTTTCAAACAGCCGTCTGCTGCAGAGGCGTCAGAAAGCCTCTATATGAGGGAAAGGGTTAAGGACTCTTTATGCTTGATGCGGCTCAAATTATCATGTGGTAAAAGATCCCACAAAATAGACAAAACTGGACAGTGCATGTAAAACTAAGTACATTCAACGTATTCTGACATGTGGGAGTTTGTGCAACTAATTCCACGACAGGCTCCACATCCAAAAGAACATTCCAGACCGTGTTTCCGACATGAGCATCGTTTACTGTCACAGTTAGTTTTGCAATTACATCGAACAACGTTCAGCAGTTTTGCTGGTGCTACAGGCATGTTATTTTTTATGGGACTGTACACCTCATTCTTCAACTGCCAACCCCACTCTTCAGGTTGCAGGTTTGTATCGCCAATCCATGTTTGAGACTGAATATACACTCGAAGGCTATGGAAAGCTGTTGCAGCAGATGTCGGTGGTAGTGTATGAACTTGAACGCACGATGTACTCGTCATAACCTTCGCAGTGAACTTTTTGAACCTTATTATGTCAAGATTTTGATCCGTATTTTCACCCAGAAGCAATATCAGAGCCAATTCTCCATTGCGCATTACTTCTTGTTTTGATTCACTTGTCATGAAGAGTGTCCCCACCTCTTGTAGTTGTGTACTCGTACAAAGCCTTTTCAGTGCAGCGGTTTTGCCGATCCCATAGATTCGCGAGGTAGTGTCGCACCCCGTGAGTGCGTGTAGAAATGGGAGCAGATCACAAACAGGCCTTGTTAGTATTGACTGTGTTTTTTTAATGTCCCAAACCTTGTTTCGTTTTAATTTCGTCTGCTTCGTATCAGACCTTAGAAAAATCTTCATTGAGTCCTTCGCATGATAACACAGAAGTACCAGCAGATCCGTGTCTTCTCCGATCACAAACGTCGTAGTGGTTTCAGCATGCTCTACGGCTGTATCGACTATAAGTACATCTGCATCGCTTTCTGCATACCTAACGTTTATCCCTCTTTCTTCAAGGTAAGTCCCCAACAAGTATATAAAGTTTTGTTTGTTTTCAACGTTTTTCAAGAAAGAATCTTTGCTTGATCGAAAGGGTGTGTCGTTTGTAAATCTCACTGGTGTGCCTACTATTCCCATATTTCGGCGAACGTGGGTGATATCCTTGGTGGATGGTCCATTTGAGTAGCCATCAAACACTACTGTTGTGCTTGAATACTTCTGGGCCAAGTACTGATAATATTGTTCAGATATGATTCTAAATGTGCTATTTTTCTGCCACGGAATCTTCTGTAACAAAGAGCCCCCATCAATCACATAGGACACCGACTCTGCTTGCATTTCTGGATCAGGGCCGCAATCTCCAAGTTTCCACATTGCATCAGCTAGTTGAGATTTCTGTGCAGCTCTAGGCAAACCTGTATTGTCGAATAATGAAGATGGGTTGGTGCTCAACTCATACTTAAATATGGTCGAAATATCTTCATCACACCTATCGGCCACTGTAATTAAACGTTGAAAAAGTAGTTGAGGATCAATGGTAACTGTTTCATCGTTTATCTTTATAGAGGTATTGTCACTTAGTGGTACTGCTTGACCTTTCCTTTTGTATACGTATTCATCAACGGGTTGTCCAACCATGTTATGAATAATTTTCTTCCCTATGTCAAAAGCCACATCAACATTGACTCGTTTATCCGCTGTAACACCAGTTTCGATGTTTCGTAAAGATGTATCTGCCTCTTCAAATGGAGATCGGGCTTGCAAGAATTGCACCACTTGTTTCACATCATAGCAATCCCTTTTACGGCGTGATAATGAAGTATCTTGGTGTTGCTCGCTGGTAGCATAATTGATGGCACTGAAAACTTGCATGGCGAGATTCATTTCGGCACAAGCTGGCATAGATAACAGCCACAACGTTCGCTGAGCCTCGGACATGCCTCTTCCTCTCGTAAGTCCCCCAGTGGTCTTCAATGATCGCATTAATACCTGTTCAATAATAAGATCGGTAGAAAGTCCTCCCCAGTACCTATCGGTTCTTCTCACAGTGTGGTTCCCTTGTAAGAACTGCCGGTGCACATCCGGATGCTCATGTTCCAATCTCGTCATATTCTGAAGATAGACGTAGGCAGATTTCATATATAGATAGTGTCCAGATGCAGCAAAATACGGTAACATTTTTCTAAGAGCATTTAGATGTCCAATCCAATCACCAGTTCTCTCTGCACGTATAAATTGTTTCAGTACTGCAATCATTTCTATGTACTGAAACCATAATGCTGCTGTTCTGTGTTTTTGTAACCTTTCTTTAAGTTCGACGATTTTTTGAGACACCACTTTCAAACTTTCATTTTGACACACTTCATGTTTGGAAATAATGTTCTTTTCAAGTTTGTCATACGTCTCCGATAAGTTGGTCATTACATTCAAATGAGATTCAGAGCTGCTGGTGCATTCCTGTAGAGCTTCTCCGGTTGAAAGAGAACCTTCAATGTACGTCTCGCCAGGGTGTTCAGCATCATTTGCTTCATCTAACATGTGAACTACTGTGGTGTTGCATCCAGTGTCGTGTCCAGTTGTGTCATCTCCCTGGAATGAATCATACGTGGATATTTCCTCATCATGTATGAATTCTTCGTCGACACTGCTTCTGTCATTGTCTTGACTGTTGGACATTAACATAGTTGGGTATATCTTGGACAGCAAAATTGCATGTAGAGCCGTATCAACAAGAAAATGCCCTCTGATCGCGCGTGATATAGCTTTCCCAGACATCATATGTGTCACTGCGTTTGGGGCATATATTGTCTGAAGCACGTCCTGCAATCCGGAACCCGACATAATAAAGCCCACAGAGCCAAGGAAACTCATTTCAGTGTGAAAGGCACCCAATCTGAGAACGATACTTTTCAGTGGACTCGATCCATCAGACATAGATACAATTTGTGTAGCTTTCTGAAATAACGGCTGATCAAAGGTCAGGACTGGTGTAACTCCATACCTGCTAGATTGCTCGCATACAAAGTGCAGGGTCGAATTTATGCATGACATATCAGAGGGACTCATGTCTATCATAGGTAAAAACGTTACTGATGATTTGCCTGGGTACAAATCAGATTCCTGCTTGATGTACATCTGCATAAAGCCAGACCAGCTTGGACGTGTTTCTTTCAAATGCCAAATTACCTTAGAAAATAAATCAAACTGACTATTATCGAAGTCCTCTGTGGTTGAGTCATTGCCTTCCCCAAGCTCAAGGAAATGTATTTTCTCTGGTGCTCGATTGTCAGGGTGTTTGAAAAATTTGATGGCTATTTTTCCAATATCTGACAACTCACTCAGTTGAATGTTTGCCCTAGGGATTGGTAGGCTTACGTTGGACCCGGGTGATGTACAAGCTATAATCCCCATCCCATGGAATGTTCCGTGCCCATCAAGCGTACGAACGTTATGGTCCGCATTGTCTGCTACAAACTGAAGGAATTTTCCAGGGAAATAAGATGGGATAGTTGTGCTCAGTGTTGCTGCAGCATTTAACTCGAATCGTTGAACCTCATAATACGATGCACTAAACCCCATACTATTAAGCATATCCACCAAGTACCTAGAACCAAAGTGGTGATGTAACTGAACACCTAGACCTATCTGTAAAGGTGCCAGTAGGCTCTTTGGTCTGCATGCCTGTACTATTGCTTGACCAATTGATGCTAACTTAACACTGGTATCATTCCCACACAATAATACTGTCAGCAATGTCTGTAAACTTTCAGGGATGAACTCCTTGTTTTCATTTGTAGACGAAACAGAAGAAAATGATGGATAGAATTTCTTGATTGTCTCTGCTTGGATTGAATTGATATCAGCCTTGATCAGCTTCGCTGCTGCAGTTATAATTGTTTTCCTTTTTTCGCTTTCAGAAAACCCTTGTGTATCGTTTGAGAAGTTATGAATAATTTCTGATGCTTTTTGTTTCATTGTGACCTTAGCTTCAGTATTGCCGAAAGTGGTTACTGATATAGAATCTCCAAAATGGTCAATTAACCTGTTTTTCATATGTTTGTATGAATAGGCACGGTCCCCACAAGTATCTTCCATCAAATGAATCAGTTCAGACATTGTTAATACACACCCCTCATTTTCTTCTATATAACTTACAACATTTTTAAATGCTTCAGTGGTATCTGGTGCTTCAGGTCTCCCTGGGCTTTTTGTTTGCTTTTTACAAGGACTGGCATCTGTTTCAAACTCCTTGGGAAGCTGACGATTTGTCCTGAAGTTGACACTGCATGTCTGATGGTATAATGCATCAGCTGCTGGTAGATCAATTATGCTAGCGATCCTTCCAGACACGTCATGGGCCCACTGGTCATTCCTTTCTGAACATACACGCTCAATGGACTTCTTAAAAGGAAGTATTCTAACTGGCAAAATAGCATAGCCCCGTTTTCTATGGTTAAACTTTGCATCCTGTGAACAAAATATGCATTTATGTTTAAAGTCAAATACGCCCGATGACCTTGTCGAACATTTAGTAGTACTATCATTATTGTTAATATCAGAATTGCTAGCTATAATGTTTCGTTTATGAATATAGTCTCTTCTGCAGTCCACGTGAACTTCCTGTCCAGGAATAACATGTATATTTGATTGCCGCTCAACACTGGCTTCGTTTATCGACTTGCTGCCTTTATCCCGTAGCTTCACTGTGGGAAGGTCATTGAGAGGTCTGTTGCAGAATACACAGTCATCCATCTGAAATGAATAATAACGTCCAATTGTAAGATTTTAATTTGGGTTAATTCTAGAAAAGTGATGATTATATGTAGCAATAACATTCACAGACGAACGCAGCAAACAAGGTTGAAATTGATTGAGACAGTTTCGACCATCTACATTCTTAATTTTGTATAGAGCATGAATTCATTCTTCAATTATTTGTATGGGTTATAATTATTCTATACCAGTATGTATTGTGATGTATTGGTTTATAAAATATTATCAAAAATATCTAAAGTGGGATTTGTGTTTGCCCAACAATATATTATGTGCCTTATTCGGTTAGATAGGTACAAGTCACATACGATGTGTTAGCTCTGCTGTGCTGCTGGTATCCCAAGATATGTATGGTTCACCGTTGGTTGTGTAGAATACACTAATACACTGCAGCTGTATTCAGCAACTGAAATTAAACAAAAGTTCAATTAACAAGGTCTTCAAGATGATTTTACAATAATATTATAATGTAATAACATGTATCAATATTATAGCAAGTTCTACTATTATTATTGTATTGTGCTGCAATGGTTTGTTTTGCAAAATTGTTATTTAATATAAGATAGGTACATGACACGTACGATGAGATATGTATGTACTTCTGCTGGTGATCCATGGTATGTATGGTTGCTTGTGTGGCATACAGCTGCGCGATATTCAGCAAATACCTGCAATATAAGAACAATTACGTTTAATTACATAGATCCTGTAGATGATTTTACAGTAAAATTATGATGTTAATAACACACACAAACATTCAATGATATCAAAAACAATCATAACATATTCTAAACAAAGTGTTACTTGTCAAAACTTGTGAAATCAGTAATTTAATAAGCTCCTGTTTTGATAGTCAGTTAATACGTTTTTGAGAATTATGGCAAAAATGGGCTTCCATACTCTGAAAAATGAACGAATAGGACCGCTCTCAAAACACGGTTTTTTCTTCAAATAAGTGTTATTTTGCTCATTTTGAATACTGTTATTTGTTTAATACAATGTTTAACTCTAGTAAAACCCTTAATATCCCAAAATATGCATGTTTATACCATATTCAACCTTACCTCAAATGTCACCATGAAACAGCTTTCATAAACAATTTTGCAGACGTACAAGACGTAATCACAAACAAACTTCACGGAATTCATTTAAAATAAACATAATCGATACTTACCTCGCATATTTGATCGATACTGGCACTTTCAAACAGTTGTTTTTATATTTTGACTGGGCGCCGCCATGAAAATGTGACGTAAAATGATGACGTCATTGTACCTCCCACTGAAGAGTACTTACTATGGTGAGCTAAACCGTCCAAAATGTCAAATTATAAAATTGGATTTTTTGGGTTTTTTTGAAGGTCAGTATTTGTTTTATGCCGAGGAAGACAGTCTGCAAGTTTGGTTTGGAAGATACTAATACAATGTACTTTCGTTCAGTATAAAAACAGTTTTTGTTGCAATTAGTCCGAGTGAATATTTTCGTTTATCAGGCTATAATATTTGTGTATGCGTTAATCTTAGTAAAAGCTGGATTATAGTATTTTCATTACAGACAATTTCGTTTCAGATGGGAAGTTAAATTGATCTTTTGATAGCATACTATTTTGTATAAAGAATAAAAGAGCCATAATTATAAGGCCTTTGTACATTGTTATGTGTTGTAGTAAACGAGGTATATTAGGCAGGCCTCGTGAAAAACAACCTTCAGAGTTTTAGAAATTAACGATCAAAGGAGTATCACAACTGATTATTTTATTTATATATCCGGTCAACAGTGCCTGTTACAATACATGTATAGGGGGCTAGGTGTCGAACAGGATCAACCGTATAAGACTATGTGTATACCTATCTACAGACAGATCTTGCTATTCGATCGTCTCAAATTCGCGTGATTTTATTCAATTATGTTTTTACGATCTCCTTTGTAATAAGACAAAAAACAATCATGAGAAAATACAGAAGTTTCTTCCAAGATTATTGTTCGGTAATTTTTATATGATTTTAAGGTAAATTGAATCCCGAATTAAATAGGGAGACATTGACGTGTACCTAACAAAATGAGTATTTTGACCTGTACCTAAAATAATTAAAATTTTGACCTGTACCTAACAGAATGAGCATTTTGACCTGTACCTAACATAATTATCATTTTGACCTGTACCTAACCGAATTATCATTTTGAACTGTACCTAACAGAATTATCATTTTGACCTGTACCTATCCGAATTATCATTTTGCCCTGTACCTAACAGAATTATCATTTTGACCTGTACCTAACCGAATTAGCATTTTGACCTGTACCTAACCGAACGAGCATGTTGACCTGTACCTAACGGAATGAGTATTTTGACCTGTACCTAACAGAATGAGTATTTTGACCTGTACCTAACAGAATGAGTATTTTGACCTGTTCATGTACCTAACAGAATGAGTATTTTGACCTGTACCTAACAAAATTATCATTTTGACCTGTACCTAACAGAATGAGTATTTTGACCTGTACCTAACAGAATGAGTACTTTGACCTGTACCTAACAGAATGAGTATTTTGATCTGTACCTAACAGAATGAGTATTTTGACCTGTACCTAACAGAATCATCATTTTGACCTGTACCTAACAGAATTATCATTTTGACCTGTACCTAACATAATTATCATTTTGAACTGTACTTAACAGAATTATCATTTTGACCTCTACCTAACCGAATTATCATTTTGACCTGTACCTAACCGAATTATCATTTTGAGCTGTACCTTACATAATGAGTATTTTGACCTGTACCTAACAGAATGAGTATTTTGACCTGTACCTAACAGAATGAGTACTTTGACCTGTACCTAACAGAATTTGCATTTTGACCTGTACCTAACCGAATTATCATTTTGAACTGTACCTAACAGAATTATCATTTTGACCTGTACCTAACCGAATTATCATTTTGACCTGTACCTAACATAATTATAATTTTGACCTGTACTTAACAGATTTATCATTTTGACCTGTACCTAACAGAATTATCATTTTGACTTGTACGTAACAGAATTATCATTTTGACCTGTACCTAACCGAATTATCATTTTGAGCTGTACCTAACATAATTATCATTTTGACCTGTACCTAACCGAATTATCATTTTGACCTGTACCTAACCGAATTATCATTTTGACTTGTACCTAACATAATTATATATCATTTTGAGCTGTACCTAACAGAATTATCATTTTGACCTGTACCTAACAGAATTATTATTTTGACCTGTACAGAAAGTAAGGTGTACCAAGACTGCTGTTTATCTAACTCCCTATCCCTTATACAGACACTCGCTGTCTCTTCTTTAGCTAAACATATCAAACGGAAGAAGTTCTCCTTTTCACTAATTGCTTAAACTCTTTTTTCACACATATAACAGAACTGCAGCGGGCGACATTAAAAATTCTCAATAAATAAATGTAAAATTATTGATTAGAGAACAATTGTGAGCGTCGGTGAATTTGCATATTTATGATCAATTTCAAACCAATTGTTTTAGACGTCCAGTATTTATTTTGTTAAATGAGTATAAACATTTTGGTATCAGATGACCGGTGCACTTACATATTATTTCTATGGACTATCATATGTGGTGAACAGTTTACATCTAAATATCGTGCTTAAAGTCGGGGCTATGCCTTCAAAACATGCACAATCAACCTGTACTTAAACATATTAGAGGCGAGGCTTTACCTTCAAAGCATGTACAATCACCTTGTACTTCCATGTGACTAGAGGCGAGGCTTTACATGTACCTTCAAAACATGTACAATCCCCTTGTACATCCATGTGATTAGAGGCAAGGCTTTACCTTCAAAGCATGTACAATAATCTTGTACTTCCATGTGATTAGAGGCGGGGCTTTACCTTCAAAACGTGTACAATGACCTTGTACTTTAACGTGATTAGAGGCAGGGCTTTACATTCAAAACGTGTACAATCAACTTGTACTTCCATGTGATTTACCTTCAAAATGTGTACAATCACCTTGTACTTTTTGTGATTAGAGGCGAGGCTTTACCTTCAAAGCATGTACAATCACCTTGTACTTTAACGTGATTAGAGGCGAGGATTTACCTTCAAAGCATGTACAATGTCCTTGTACTTTTACGTGATTAGAGGCGAGGCTTTACCTTCAAAGCATGTACAATGACCTTGTACTTTTACGTGATTAGAGGCGAGACTTTACATTCAAAGCATGTACAATGTCCTTGTACTTTAACGTGATTAGAGGCGAGGCTTTACCTTCAAAGCATGTACAATGTCCTTGTACTTTTACGTGATTAGAGGCGTGGCTTTACCTTCAAAGCATGTACAATGTCCTTGTACTTTTACGTGATTAGAGGTGAGGATTTACCTTCAAAGCATGTACAATGACCTTGTACTTTTACGTGATTAGAGGCGAGGCTTCACCTTAAAAGCATGTACAATGACCTTGTATTTTTACGTGATTAGAGTCGAGGCTTTACCTTCAAAGCATGTACAATGACCTTGTACTTTTACGTGATTAAAGGCGAGGCTTTACCTTCAAAGCATGTACAATGACCTTGTACGTTTACGTGATTAAAGGCGAGGCTTTACCTTTAAAGCATGTACAATGACCTTGTACTTGTACGTGATTAAAGGCGAGGCTTTACCTTCAAAGCATGTACAATGACCTTGTACTTGTACGTGATTAGAGGCAATGCGTTACCTTCAAAACGTGTACAATCACCTTGTACTTTAACGTGATTAGAGGAAAGGCTTTGCATTCAAAACGTGTATAATCATCTTGTACTTCCATGTGGTTAGAGGCGAGGCTTTATCTTCAAAACATTTACAATCACCTTGTACCTTAACGTGATTAGAGGCGAGGCTTTACTTTCAAAACAGGTATAATCACCTGGTACTTAAAGGTGATTAGAGACAAGGCCAACATGAACAATCACCTTGTACTTCCATGTGATTAGAGGCAAGGCTTTACCTTCAAAACATGTACAATGACCTTGTACTTTTACGTGATTAGAGGCGAAGCTTTACCTTAAATACATGTACAATCACCTTGTACTTTAACGTGATTAGAGGCAAGGCTTTACCTTCAAAACCTGTATAATCAACTTGTACTTCCATGTGATTAGAGGCAAGGCTTTACCTTCAAAACATGTACAATCACCTTATACATTAACGCGATTAGAGGCAAGGCTTTACCTTCGAAACGTGTATAATCATCTTGTACTTCCATGTGATTAGAGGCAAAGCTTTACCTTCAACACATGTATAACGACCTTGTACTTTTACGTGATTAGAAGCGAGGCTTTACCTTCAAAACATTTACAATCACCTTGTACTTTAACGTGTGATTAGAGGCAAGGCTTAACCTTCAAAACGTGTATAATCAACTTGTACTTCCATGTGATTAGAGGCAAGGCTTTACCTTCAAAAACGTATGCAATCAACTTGTTCTTTTACATGATTACAGTAGAGGCTCTACCTTCAAAACATGCACAATCAACTTGCAGTTTTACGTGATTGGAGTCGAGGCTATTTCCTCAAGACATTCACAATCTGTTTGTACTTCCATGTGCTTAGGGGCGAGGCTTTACCTGCAACATATGCGCAATCAACTTGTACTTTTACTTGATTAGAGTCGAGGCTATTTCTTCAAAACATTCACAATCTTTTTATTTTTGATACGTGATTACAGTCTGGGTTTAATCTCCAAAACATGTATAATCAACTTGTACTTTATCGTGATTTAAAACCTAGCCTTACCTTTAAAACGTGTACAATCATGTTGTTCTTTTACGTAATTAGAGGTGAGACTTTACCCTTAAAAAAACCATGTACAATCACCTTGTACTTCCATGTGATTACAGTAGAGGCTCTACCTTCAAAACATACACAGTCATGTTGTACTTCTAAGTGAAAAGAGTCAAGTTGTGAATTTTTTCCGAGTCTGTAACGATAAAGACAATCACTATTGGTGGTCCTGTTTGCAGCCATTCATTTTTTCCACAAATGAGCTCAATATTCTATTTGAGGTGATAACCAGTTGTCTCGGGAGGAAGTTGTGGGGATTACTCGTATTGGGAAGCCGGGAAACCACGTTAGTTAGACTGGTTGTTGTGATATAAACACGTCGTAAAACTCCATAGTTAGACTGGTAGCTTGATATAAACACGGCGTAAAACTACATAGTTGGACAGGTAGCTGTAATTAAAACACAGCGTAAAACTCCATAGTTGGACTGATTACTGTGATGTAAACACGGCGTAAAACTCCATAGTAAGACTGGTAGCTGTGATGTAAACACGTCGTAAAACTCCATAGTTAGACTGGTAGCTGTGATGTAAACACAGCGTAAAACTCCATAGTTGGACTGGTAGCTGTAATTTAAACACGGCGTAAACTCCATAGTTGGACTGGTTGCTGTGATGTAAACACGGCGTAAAACTCCATACTTAGACTAGTTGCTGTGATGTAAACACGGCGTAAAACTCCATAGTTAGACCGTTAGCTGTGATTTAAACACGTCGTAAAACTACATAGTTGGACTGGTTGCTGTGATGTAAACACGTCGTAAAACTCCATAGTTGGACCGGTTGTTGTGGTGTAAACACGGCGTAAAACTACATAGTTAGACTAGTTGCTGTGATGTAAAAACGGCGTAAATTCCCATACTTAGACTAGTTGCTGTGATGTAAACATGGCGTAAAACTACACAAATGGACTGGTTGATGTGATGTAAACAAGGCCTAAAACTCCATACTTAGACTAGTTACTGTGATGTAAACACGGCGTAAAACTACATAGTTGGACTGGTTGCTCTGATATAAACACGGCGTAAAACTCCATAGTTGGACGGGTTGCTGTGATGTAAACACGGCGTAAAACTCAAGAGTTGGACTGGTTGCTGTAATGTAAACACGGCGTAAAACTACATAGTTAGACTAGTTGCTGTGATGTAAAAACGGCGTAAAACTCCATACTTAGACTAGTTGCTGTGATGTAAACATGGCGTAAAACTACACAAATGGACTGGTTGATGTGATGTAAACAAGGCCTAAAACTCCATACTTAGACTAGTTACTGTGATGTAAACACGGCGTAAAACTACATAGTTGGACTGGTTGCTCTGATATAAACACGGCGTAAAACTCCATAGTTGGACGGGTTGCTGTGATGTAAACACGGCGTAAAACTCAAGAGTTGGACTGGTTGCTGTAATGTAAACACGGCGTAAAACTACATAGTTGGACTGGTTGCTGTGATGTAAACACGGCGTAAAACTCCATAGTTGGACTGGTTGCTGTAATGTAAACACGGCGTAAAACTACATAGTTGGACTGGTTGCTGTGATGTAAACACGGCGTAAAACTCCATAGTTGGACTAGTTGCTGTGATGTAAACACGGCGTAAAACTACATAGTTGGACTGGTAGTTGTAATATAAACACGGCGTAAAACTCCATAGTTGGACTGGTTGCTGTGATGTTAACACGGCGTAAAACTACACATTTGGACTGGTTACTGTGATGTAAACACGTCGTAAAACTCCATAGTTAGACTGTTTGCTTTGATGTAAACACGGCGTAAAACTACATAGTTGGACTGCTTGCTGTGATGTAAACACGGTGTAAAACTACATAGTTGGACTGGTTACTGTGATGTAAACACGGCGTAAAACTATATAGTTGGACTGGTTACTGTGATGTAAACACGGCGTAAAACTCCATAGTAAGACTGGTAGCTGTGATGTAAACACGGCGTAAAACTCCATAGTTAGATTGGTAGCTGTGATGTAAACACGGCCTAAAACTCCATACTTAGACTAGTTACTGTGATGTAAACACGGCGTAAAACTACATAGTTGGACTGGTTGCTCTAATATAAACACGGCGTAAAACTCCATAGTTGGACTGGTTGCTGTGATGTAAACACGGCGTAAAACTCAAGAGTTGGACTGGTTGCTGTAATGTAAACACGGCGTAAAACTACATAGTTTGACTGGTTGCTGTGATGTAAACACGGCGTAAAACTCCATAGCTGGACTGGTTGCTGTGATGCAAACACGGCGTAAAATTCCATAGTTGGACTAGTTGCTGTAATGTAAACACGGCGTAAAACTACATAGTTGGACTGGTAGTTGTAATATAAACACGGCGTAAAACTCCATAGTTGAACTGGTTGCTGTGATGTTAACACGGCGTAAAACTACACATTTGGACTGGTTACTGTGATGTAAACACGGCGTAAACCTCCATAGTTGGACTGTTTGCTTTGATGTAAACACGGCGTAAAACTACATAGTTGGACTGCTTGCTGTGATGTAAACACGGTGTAAAACTACATAGTTGGACTGGTTACTGTGATGTCAACACGGCGTAAAACTATATAGTTGGACTGGTTACTGTGATGTAAACACGGCGTAAAACTATATAGTTGGACTGGTTACTGTGATGTAAACACGGCGTAAAACTCCATAGTTAGACTGGTAGCTGTGATGTAAACACAGCGTAAAACTCCATAGTTAGACTGGTAGCTGTGATGTAAACACGTCGTAAAACTCCATAGTTAGACTGGTTGCTGTGATGTAAACACAGCGTAAAACTCCATAGTTAGACTGGTTGCTGTGATGTAAACACGGCGTAAAACTCCATACTTAGACTAGTTGCTGTGATGTAAACACGGCGTAAAACTCCATAGTTAGACTAGTTGCTGTGATTTAAACACGTCGTAAAACTACATAGTTGGACTGGTTGCTGTGATGTAAACACGGCGTAAAACTACATAGTTGGACTTGTTGCTGTGATGTAAACACGGCGTAAAACTATATAGTTAGACTGATTGCTTTGATGTAAAAACGGCGTAAAACTCCATACTTAGACTAGTTGCTGTGATGTAAACACGGCGTAAAACTCCATAGTTAGACTGGTAGCTGTGATGTAAACACGGCGTAAAACTACATAAATGGACTGGTTGCTGTGATGTAAACACGGCCTAAAACTCCATACTTAGACTAGTTACTGTGATGTAAACACGGCGTAAAACTACATAGTTAGACTGGTTGCTGTGATGTAAACACGGCGTAAAACTACATCCTTAGACTAGTTGCTGTGATGTAAACACGGCGTAAAACTCCATAGTTGGACTGGTTGCTCTGATATAAACACGGCGTAAAACTCCATAGTTGGACTGGTTGCTGTGATGTAAACACGGGGTAAAACTACATAGTTGGATTGGTTGCTGTGATGTAAACACGGCGTAAAACTCCAAAGACGGAATGGTTGCTGTGATGCAAACACGGCGTAAAACACCATAGTTGGACTAGTTGCTGTGATGTAAACACGGCGTAAAACTACATAGCTGGACTGGTTGCTGTAATATAAACAAGGCGTAAAACTCCATAGTTGGACTGGTTGCTGTGATGTAAACACGGCGTAAAACTCCATAGTTGGACTGGTTGCTGTGATGCAAACACGGCGTAAAATTCCATAGTTGGACTAGTTGCTGTAATATAAACACGGCGTAAAACTCGAACCAATTTATCATCCAAATGATTATTAGTTTTTGTAATGCGTCTGACCCTCTCTGTTTGCTGCTGATTCGTTGTATAGGAGAAACAGTTATAAACAAAAGCAGTGTTATCTAAATACTACTTGTTTAAGCAATCACTCACTGCGTAGCGCTTTTTGACAATGGTCAAATCATTTTTATAGTTTTCTAACGTTTTTAATATAGACGTGTTTAAATTCTTTGTAAAGCTGTGAGCATTTTGATCGGTTCATTGTCGGTGATGACAGCGTATTCTCCGTTGTGATGAATCATTACATTAACGGTTATTTTATGCAAAGAAAAGAGGTTTTCACCATCGACAAATAGTTGGTGTATTTATAGCAGCCTATTCTTACCATAGTTAAAAGAGAAACGTCTTCTAACATGGAACATGATATATATCCC
This sequence comes from Serripes groenlandicus, assembly GCA_031761405.1. Taxonomy (NCBI): domain Eukaryota; kingdom Metazoa; phylum Mollusca; class Bivalvia; order Cardiida; family Cardiidae; genus Serripes; species Serripes groenlandicus. The sequence continues at coordinate 3,575,976 of JASEVX010000011.1, forward strand.
TTTCACTGATAGAGATTGTTTATTTACTTCATATGCAGAAGATAACCCTGGTAATTTTATTAGAAAGTTTAAAATTCTGTTAACAAAAAAAATAGCTCATCTTCTCACATTTTTAAGATGGATATATATATATATATATATGGATAGTTGGATAAATAGATTGCTTATGGAATGGATAGATGGCTGACTGACTGAATGTCTGTCTGTCTGTCTGTCTGTCTAACTATCTATGTCTATCTAATTGTATATATGTATGTGTTTCTGTCTGTCTGGATGGATGGATGGATGGATTGAAGGATTGGTGAATAGATAGACAGATAAACAGACATAAAGACAGACAGACTTCTTTACGTATATAATAGGTAAAGAAAAACATCAAATATATAGATACATAGTTTTATGATTGTTATAAATTTACATTTTATTTGACTATAAAGGTTATTAAAATATTTCTAGATGCTAAATGACGTCCATCTTTGTAAAAAGCAGCTTGAAGTCTTTGATTTTCAATATTCGTATAAGATGCTTTTTTAAAATTAAATTTGGATACTCCTATGTTTATAAAATCCTGTTTTTCTGCCGCAACGGATTGAGCTTTGAAAACTGTGTTATATTACCCATTCAATCTTGGGGGGATACGATTACGACTCTCGCGTAGAATTCTCAATCATATGTTGTTGATGGACTATTTGTTGTTGATGGACTATTTGTTGTTGATGGACTATTTGGCTTGTATATCCGGATGGCCACGGAGGTATTTTACGTACATTCTATTCGTCATTCGGCTTGTCGAAACCCATTGTTGACTCCCCTACATTTATATTAGATTAACAACTGCGTTAACAAATTGAAGCTAAACGTTTGGATTAACATTATGTTTTAATGTATTAGTTACGAAAATATACTTATTGGAATTATGCACTATTTCAACTTTAATGTTATTATAAAATCTTTTTACATTTTGTCGCATTTTATACATTTTGAGTTAAAAATTATTTTAATGTTATTAAGAATGACAATTTGAGAAAACACATGAGTCGTTTGCGCTTAAGTTTTCATCATTTAGAAATTGAGCAGGCTATAATTAATAATGTAAGCTAAGAAAACAGAACATGTAAAATTATATTATCAAAATATCGCTTGGTCAGAATTCCATAAGTATGTACAAAATATAGCTCACTTAGGTCTTACTATTTAGGACATGTAATAAAACCGCTAATGTAAAAGAAACAGAAAGAAACTATACAATCTTGCTAGATATATTAAAGAAGCTACCTCAATTAGAACAAATATTCGTATTTATACTACTGTTTCTCAAATGGTTATTACCGTTGAATTGTTTGTATTTATATGTGTGTGTACCTATTCATGTCTTATGTCTGTCTTTGTCATATAACTAGTTTTTAAATGTCCAAGGGCAATGATATATAACTCATTGCGATTAAACTTGAACCTTGAAACCTTATTAATATTTATTCATTGTCCCATTGTGTACAATCTTCGTTTACTGTATTAAAACTATGGTGATTTGTTTCTCAGAGTTAGTAATAATTACCACATCATCAGCTAACATTGATATATTCAAACACATGTCATGTATATAAGCCAGCCGTAACGCATATGCAACCCCTGTAGATCCAGATGGCCAGTGTCTCATTTTGACACAATATTTTAAAATGTTCTCCAATACCAGGGCATCCTTGTAGTCTATGAAGGTTTTTAACTGTTTGTCGTTTAGTCATAGAAGGTACCAATAATAGTCTGTGAAGGTTTTTAACTGTTTGTCCTTTAGTCATAGAAGGTTCTAATAGTAGTCTGTGAAGGTTTTGGACTGTTCGTCCTTTAGCCGTAGAAGGTTGCAATAATAGTCTGTGAAGGTTTTTAACTGTTTCTCATTTAGTCATAGAAGGTTCCAATAATAGTCTGTGAAGGTTTTGGACTGTTCGTCCTTTAGTCATAGAAGGTTCTAATAATAGTCTGTGAAGGTTTTGGACTGTTCGTCCTTTAGTCATAGAAGGTTCCAATAATAGTCTGTGAAGGTTTTGGACTGTTTGTCCTTTAGTCATAGAAGGTTCTAATAATAGTCTGTGAAGGTTTTGGACTGTTCGTCCTTTAGTCATAGAAGGTTCTAATAATAGTCTGTGAAGGTTTTGGACTGTTTGTCCTTTAGTCATAGAAGGTTCCAATAATAGTCTGTGAAGGTTTTGGACTGTTCGTCCTTTAGTCATAGAAGGTTCCAATAATAGTCTGTGAAGGTTTTTAACTGTTCGTCCTTTAGTCATAGAAGGTTCCAATAATAGTCTGTGAAGGTTTTTAACTGTTCCTCCTTTAGTCATAGAAGGTTCCAATAATAGTCTGTGAAGGTTTTTGACTGTTCGTCCTTTAGTCATAGAAGGTTCCAATAATAGTCTGTGAAGGTTTTTAACTGTTCGTCCTTTAGTCATAGAAGGTTCCAATAATAGTCTGTGAAGGTTTTGGACTGTTTGTCCTTTAGTCATAGAAGGTTCCAATAATAGTCTGTGAAGGTTTTGGACTGTTTGTCCTTTAGTCATAGAAGGTTCCAATAATAGTCTGTGAAGGTTTTGGACTGTTTGTCCTTTAGTCATAGAAGGTTCCAATAAAAGACTGTGAAGGTTTTGGACTGTTTGTCCTTTAGTCATAGAAGGTTCTAATAATAGTCTGTGAAGGTTTAAACTGTTCCTCCTTTAGTCATAGAAGGTTCCAATAATAGTCTGTGAAGGTTTTGGACTGTTCGTCCTTTAGTCATAGAAGGTTCTAATAATAGTCTGTGAAGGTTTTGGACTGTTTGTCCTTTAGTCATAGAAGGTTCCAATAATAGTCTGTGAAGGTTTTGGACTGTTCGTCCTTTAGTCATAGAAGGTTCCAATAATAGTCTGTGAAGGTTTTGGACTGTTTGTCCTTTAGTCATAGAAGGTTCCAATAATAGTCTGTGAAGGTTTTGGACTGTTCGTTCTTTAGTCATAGAAGGTTCTAATAATAGTCTGTGAAGGTTTTGGACTGTTTGTCCTTTAGTCATAGAAGGTTCCAATAATAGTCTGTGAAGGTTTTGGACTGTACCTCCTTTAGTCATAGAAGGTTCCAATAATAGTCTGTGAAGGTTTTGGACTGTTTGTCCTTTAGTCATAGAAGGTTCCAATAATAGTCTGTGAAGGTTTTGGACTGTTCGTCCTTTAGTCATAGAAGGTTCTAATAATAGTCTGTGAAGGTTTTGGACTGTTTGTCCTTTAGTCATAGAAGATTCCAATAATAGTCTGTGAAGGTTTTGGACTGTTTGTCCTTTAGTCATAGAAGGTTCCAATAATAGTCTGTGAAGGGTTTTGACTGTTCCTCCTTTAGTCATAGAAGGTTCTAATAATAGTCTGTGAAAGTTTTGGACTGTTCGTCCTTTAGTCATAGAAGATTCCAATAATAGTCTGTGAAGGTTTTGGACTCTTTGTCCTTTAGTCATAGAAGGTTCCAATACTAGTCTGTGAAGGTTTTTAACTGTTAGTCCGTTAGTCATAGAAGGTTCCAATAACAGTCTGTAAAGGTTTTGGACTGTTCGTCCTTTAGTCATAGAAGGTTCTAATAATAGTCTGTGAAGGTTTTTAACTGTTCCTCCTTTAGTCATAGAAGGTTCCAATAATAGTCTGTGAAGGTTTTGGATTGTTCGTCCTTTAGTCATAGAAGGTTCCAATAATAGTCTGTGAAGGTTTTGGACTGTTTGTCCTTTAGTCATAGAAGGTTCTAATAATAATCTGTGAAGGTTTTGAACTGTTCGTCCTTTAGTCATAGAAGGTTCCAATAATAGTCTGTGAAGGTTTTAGACTGTTCGTCCTTTAGTCATAGAAGGTTTTGAGAATAGTCTGTGAAGGTTTTTGACTGTTTGTCCTTTAGTCATAGAAGGTTCCAATAATAGTCTGTGAAGGTTTTGGACTGTTTGTCCTTTAGTCATAGAAGGTTCCAATAATAGTCTGTGAAGGTTTTTAACTGTTAGTCCGTTAGTCATAGAAGGTTCCAATAATAGTCTGTGAAGGTTTTGAACTGTTCGTCCTTTAGTCAGAGAGGGTTCCAATAATAGTCTGTGAAGGTTTTTAACTGTTCCTCCTTTAGTCGTAGAAGGTTCCAATAATAGTCTGTGAAGGTTTTGGACTGTTCGTCCTTTAGTCATAGAACGTTCCAATAATAGTCTGTGAACGTTTTGAACTCTTTGTCCTTTAGTCATAGAAGGTTCCAATAATAGTCTGTGAAGGTTTTGGACTGTTCGTCCTTTAGTCGTAGAAGGTTCCAATAATAGTCTGTGAAGGTTTTGGACTTTTCGTCCTTTAGTCATAGAAGGTTCCAATAAAGTCTGTGAAGGATTTGGACTGTTCGTCCTTTAGTCATAGAAGGTTTTGAGAATAGTCTGTGAAGGTTTTGGACTGTTTGTCCTTTTGTCATAGAAGGTTCCAATAATAGTCTGTGAAGGTTTTGGACTGTTCGTCCTTTAGTCATATAAGGTTCCAATAATAGTCTGTGAAGGTTTTTAACTGTTCCTCCTTTAGTCATAGAAGGTTCTAATAATAGTCTGTGAAGGTTTTGTACTGTTCGTCCTGTTGTCATAGAAGGTTCCAATAATAGTCTGTGAAGGTTTTTAACTGTTCGTCCTTTAGTCATAGAAGGTTCCAATAATAGTCTGTGAAGGTTTTGGACTGTTCGTCCTTTAGTCATAGAAGGTTCTAATAATAGTCTGTGAAGGTTTTGGACTGTTCCTCCTTTAGTCATAGAAGGTTCCAATAATAGTCTGTGAAGGTTTTGGACTGTTCGTCCTTTAGTCTTAGAAGGTTCTAATAATAGTCTGTGAAGGTTTTTAACTGTTCGTCCTTTAGTCATAGAAGGTTCTAATAATAGTCTGTGAAGGTTTTGGACTGTTTGTCCGTAAGTCATAGAAGGTTCCAATGATAGTCTGTGAAGGTTTTTAACTGTTCGTCCTTTAGTCATAGAAGGTTCTAATAGTAGTCTGTGAAGGTTTTGGACTGTTTGTCCTTTAGTCATAGAAGGTTCTAATAATAGTCTGTGAAGGTTTTGGACTGTTCCTCCTTTAGTCATAGAAGATTCTAATAATAGTCTGTGAAGGTTTTTAACTGTTCCTCCTTTAGTCATAGAAGGTTCTAATAATAGTCTGTGAAGGGTTTTAATTGTTCGTCCTTTAGTCATAGAAGGTTCCAATAATAGTCTGTAAAGGTTTTGGACTGTTTGTCCTTTAGTCATAGAAGGTTTCAATAATAGTCTCTGCTGGTTTTGGACCGTTTGTCCTTTAGTCATAGAAGGTTCCAATAATAGTCTGTGAAGGTTTTGGACTGTTCGTCCTTTAGACATAGAAGGTTCCAATAATAGTCTGTGAAGATTTTGGACTGTTCTTCCTTTAGTCATAGAAGGTTCCAATAATAGTCCGTGAAGGTTTTGGACTGTTCGTCCTTTAGTCATAGAAGGTTCCAATAATAGTCTGTGAAGGTTTTTAACTGTTTGTCCTTTAGTCATAGAAGGTTCTAACAATAGTCTGTGAAGTTTTTTGACTGTTCGTCCTTTAGTCATAGAAGGTTCCAATAATAGTCTGTGAAGGTTTTGAACTGTTCGTCCTTTAGTCATAGAAGGTTCCAATAATAGTCTGTGAAGGTTTTTGACTGTTTGTCCTTTAGTCATAGAAGGTTCTAATAATAGTCTGTGAAGGTTTTGGACTGTTTGTCCTTTAGTCATAGAAGGTTCCAATAATAGTCTGTGAAGGTTTTGGACTGTTCGTCCTTTAGTCATAGAAGGTTCTAATAATAGTCTGTGAAGGTTTTTAACTGTTCCTCCTTTAGTCATAGAAGGTTCCAATAATAGTCTGTGAAGGTTTTGGACTGTTCGTGCTTTAGCCATAGAAGGTTCTAATAATAGTCTGTGAAGGTTTTGGACTGTTCGTGCTTTAGTCATAGAAGGTTCCAATAATAGTCTGTGAAGGTTTTTAACTGTTCCTCCTTTAGTCATAGAAGGTTCCAATAATAGTCTGTGAAGGTTTTTAACTGTTCCTCCTTTAGTCATAGAAGTTTCCATTAATAGTATGTGATGGTTTTGGACTGTTCGTCCTTTAGTCATAGAAGGTTCCAATACTAGTCTGTGAAGGTTTTGGACTCTTTGTCCTTTAGTCATAGAAGGTTCCAATAATAGTCTGTGAAGGTTTTGGACTGTTCGTCCTTTAGTCGTAGAAGGTTCCAATAATAGTCTGTGAAGGTTTTGGACTTTTCGTCCTTTAGTCATAGAAGGTTCCAATAAAGTCTGTGAAGGATTTTGACTGTTCGTCCTTTAGTCATAGAAGGTTCCAATAATAGTCTGTGAAGGTTTTGGACTGTTCGTCCTTTAGTCATATAAGGTTCCAATAATAGTCTGTGAAGGTTTTTAACTGTTCCTCCTTTAGTCATAGAAGGTTCTAATAATAGTCTGTGAAGGTTTTGTACTGTTCGTCCTGTAGTCATAGAAGGTTCCAATAATAGTCTGTGAAGGTTTTTAACTGTTCGTCCTTTAGTCATAGAAGGTTCCAATAATAGTCTGTGAAGGTTTTGGACTGTTCGTCCTTTAGTCATAGAAGGTTCTAATACTAGTCTGTGAAGGTTTTGGACTGTTTGTCCTTTAGTCATAGAAGGTTCCAATAATAGTATGGGAAGGTTTTGGACTGTTTGTCCTTTAGTCATAGAAGGTTCCAATAATATTCTGTGAAGGTTTTGGACTGTTCGTCCTTTATTCATAGAAGGTTCCAATAATAGTTTGTGAAGGTTTTGGACTGTTCGTCCTTTAGTCATAGAAGGTTCTCATAATAGTCTGTGAAGGTTTTGGACTGTTCGTCCTTTAGTCATAGAAGGTTCCAATAATAGTCTGTGAAGGTTTTGGACTCTTTGTCCTTTAGTCATAGAAGGTTCCAATAATAGTCTGTGAAGGTTTTGGACGGTTCGTCCTTTAGTCGTAGAAGGTTCCAATAATAGTCTGTGAAGGTTTTGGACTGTTCATCCTTTAGTCATAGAAGGTTCCAATAATAGTCTGTGAAGGATTTGGACTGTTCGTCCTTTAGTCATAGAAGGTTTTGAGAATAGTCTGTGAAGGTTTTGTACTGTTTTTCCTTTAGTCATAGAAGGTTCCAATAATAGTCTGTGAAGGTTTTGGACTGTTCGTCCTTTAGTCATATAAGGTTCCAATAATAGTCTGTGAAGGTTTTTAACTGTTCCTCCTTTAGTCATAGAAGGTTCTAATAATAGTCTGTGAAGGTTTTCTACTGTTTGTCCTGTAGTCATAGAAGGTTCTAATAATAGTATGTTAAGGTTTTGGATTGTTTGTCCTTTAGTCATAGAAGGTTCCAATAATAGTCTGTGAAGGTTTTGGACTGTTCGTCCTTTAGTCATAGAAGGTTGTAATAATAGTATGTGAAGGTTTTTAACTGTTCCTCCGTTAGTCATAGAAGGTTCCAATAATAGTCTGTGAAGGTTTTGGACTGTTCGTCCTTTAGTCTTAGAAGGTTCTAATAATAGTCTGGGAAGGTTTTTAACTGTTCGTCCTTTAGTCATAGAAGGTTCTAATAATAGTCTGTGAAGGTTTTTAACTGTTTCTCCTTTAGTCATAGAAGGTTCTAATAATAGTCTGTGAAGGGTTTTAATTGTTCGTCCTTTAGTCATAGAAGGTTCCAATAATAGTCTGTGAAGGTTTTGGACTCTTCGTCCTTTAGTCATAGAAGGTTCCAATAATAGTATGTGAAGGTTTTGGACTGTTAGTCCTTTAGTCATAGAAGGTTCTAATAATAGTCTGTGAAGGTTTTGGACTGTTCGTCCTTTAGTCATAGAAGGTTCCAATAATAGTCTGTGAAGGTTTTTAACTGTTCCTCCTTTAGTCATAGAAGGTTCCAATAATAGTCTGTGAAGGTTTTGGACTGTTCGTCCTTTAGTCATAGAAGGTTCTATGACGTAATGAAAGGTAACTCAATGTCTTTTACAAACAATCCGAAAACGCGTAGACTGATCTTTCTCTGCGCTGTTCGCCAAATAAGCAAAGATGGCTTCAAGTACTTTCAGGCAGACCAGACAGTATATATAGCCGTAAGGCAATATCGTTAACTATGCATAGACGGTATTTCGGTAAAGATCAAATTAAGCCAACTACAAGAAATTAGTGTATACCTTTACAAGAATGCATTGAATATATAAATGGGTATAGGATGCACTGGAAATGACCGATTTGATAATTCTAAGTATTTTGACATTGTTTGAAAGAGAAAGTTTAGTTTTTTGATTTCTGCCAAAATGACGTTAACCGTTTTCGTGGTTAAATTATTTCTTGCATAATACACATTTGTCGGATTATTTTAAAGCTAAGAGGTAAATCTTTTCAATGAAACTGGCTGATTTACATGAAAACAAAGTCAGATTTTATTTGGTGTAGTCCATTTTGTGACCGCTGCAATGGTCGAAGCATCTTGGGATCAATTACGAGAATGGATACAATCAAATTGATTGAACAATTACGAGATTGGATACAATCATATTGATTGAACAATTACGAGATTGGTTACAATCAAATTGATTGAACAGTTACGAGATTGGATACAATCAATTTGATTGAACAATTACGAGATTGGATACCATCAAATTGATTGAACAATTATGAGATGGGATACATCTGGTTGCCATGTTAGGCTGATGGGGGTATTCAGCCATTAAGTAATACCCACATTTCCATTTTTTCATAAATAATATGTTTTCAAGCTATTTATACTTTTCTTAATGGCCCAAAACATGCATACACATGAAGTTTGGTCATTTTTTTTAAAACATGTGACACATTAAAACCTAACATGTTAGGTGTTTCTTTTTTTTCTCGGAGACCTATATGATGCGAGATCACACAACACATGCCGGACTCAAGCCGCAAAATCTGGGTTCTGGTGGCATAGGAATATTTAGATTGCTTGCTTTCATTTCATATCATACTTTGTAAATAAATAACAAAAGAATAATCTTTGAGGGCAAATACAGTGTCAGAGTAACAAAGGAGAGATCAATTTTGTGTCGTCTGCAAACTGATTGAAAAATGATGAAACTGGTTGCCGAAAATGGCTGAGAACAAACACGGCATACATATTAAGTTTGGTCATTTCTATGAATATTTGGCACAGTGAAAACTAAATATGTGATGCGTTTCTTATTTTTCTTTGCGAAGACCTATGTATTGCGCGGTAGCACCAAAACTTGGCCGATTTAGCTGTTACACCTGGTTTTGTGGTATCGAACAATTGATTGTTGATAATTCTAGCCTCATGGTCCTAATATTTGCTTGTGTGCTTTCATTTCATATCTTACTGTTTAAATAAATATTACGTAACCATTTCACACCAACCACACATTTACAGAACTTGAGAAAACAAAAATGCCACAATGTTTTAAAGAGGATTCCACTGCTCATGCGTTAATATACTTCTGCATGCACGAAGGTGTTAAGTTTAGTTATCCTGTAGCATCGCTCATATATACATGACAGAAAAACGGTAATGTTGTCTTGATGGAGTTAGACTTGCGTGATTCTACCACGAACTACATCAGTGATCTAGACTAGAAAGTGCATTTATCGTTCGTTTTGAAATATTTCACAGATACATATCATTTCAATAACTTTATATATTATCTACAACAATCTCTTTTAACCGAAATGGTGTTCATTCATCGGTACATGTAGCTACATGTACTGAACCAAACTGAAGTTATTTAATGCTGGTTTTGTAATAATATAATCATTTAATGTACTGATTCCAGTCTAGCTGTCGACGATCTTGCTTACAACGAAATAATTTAACGTGTAGAAGAACTTTTGCAATGAACATGAACAGCCGAATTACTATCGTGGTTATTATTCAAAACGTGACCTCGAATTTCCCATTAGACTTGTTACATAATAACAGGCGCTGGGGACATTACACTGAATAATTTATTTTGTAAATCCCTAAAATGCATGCGTCGCAGTTGGTGTTATAGTTCGAGATTGTCACATAATGTTCCATTGTTTTGTAAAGCGTGTTAATTAGCTGTTCACCATACCGGGATAAAAGGGTTATTAATTTATTATGTATTCATGTTAAAAGGAATGTCTGCCGTATATTTACTACGTATTCTAGTTACTCTTTCTCAGCTCTTTATATCCTTTTATATTTTATACCTTCACCTGTGCCTGTCTGTGCAAATACACGCACACTGTCGGGCGTCAATACATGTACACTGTCAGGGGTAAATACACTACACTGTCATGCGTAACTACGTGTACACTGTCATGCGTATTTAACTGTCAGGTGTAAATACACTCACCCTGTCAGGCGTAAATACATGTACGCTGTCAGGCGTAAATACATGTACACTGTCAGGTGTAAATACACGTACACTGTCATGGGTAAATACATGTACACTGTCAAGGGTAAATACACGTACACTGTCAGGCGTAGATATACGTACACTGTCGGGCGTAAATACATGTTCACTGTCATGCGTAAATACATGTACACTGTCAGGCGTAAATACACGTACACTTTCAGGCATAAATACGTGTATACTGTCAGGGGTAAATACATGTACACTGTCAGGGGTAAATGCATGTACATTGTCAGGCGTAAATACACGCACACTGGTCAGGGGTAAATACACGTACACTGTCAGGCGTAAATACATGTATACTGTCAGGGGTAAATACACGCACACTGTCAGGCGTAAATACACGTACACTGTCAGGCGTAAATACATGTACACTGTCAGGGGTAAATACACGCACACTGGTCAGGGGTAAATACACGTACACTGTCAGGCGTAAATACATGTATACTGTCAGGGGTAAATACACGCACACTGTCAGGCGTAAATACACGTACACTGTCAGGCGTAAATACATGTACACTGTCAGGGGTAAATACACGCACACTGGTCAGGGGTAAATACACGTACACTGTCAGGCGTAAATACATGTATACTGTCAGGGGTAAATACACGCACACTGTCAGGCGTAAATACACGTACACTGTCAGGCGAAAATACATGTACACTGTCAGGGGTAAATAAATGTACACTGTCAGGGATAAATACATGTACACTGTCAGGGGTAAATACATGGACACTGTCAGGGGTAAATACACGCACACTGTCAAGCGTAAATACACGTACATTGACAGGCGTAAATACATGTACACTGTCAGGGGTAAATACATCTACACTGTCAGGTTTAAATACATGTACACTATCAGGCGTAATTACACGTACACTGTCAGGCGTAAATACATGTACATTGTCAGGCGTAACTACAAGCATACTGTCAGGCGTAAATACACGTACACTGTCAGGCGTAAAATACATGTACACTGTCAGGGGTAAATACACGCACACTGTCAGGCGTAAATACACGTACATTGACAGGCGTAAATACATGTACACTATCGGGCGTAAATACATGTACACTGTCAGGGGTAAATACATGTACACTGTCATGGATAAATAAATGTACACTGTCAGGGGTAAATACATGTACACTGTCAGGGGTAAATACATGTACACTGTCAGGGGTAAATACACGCACACTGTCAGGCGTAAATACACGTACATTGACAGGCGTAAATACATGTACACTGTCGGGCGTAAATACATGTACATTGTCAGGCGTACATACATGTACACTGTCAGGGGTAAATACATGTACATTGTCAGGCGTAAATACATGTACATTGTCATGCGTAAATACATGTACACTGTCGGGCGTAAATACATGTACACTGTCTGGCGTAAATACATGTACACTGTCAGGCGTAAATACAACACGGCGGATTAAAATTCTGTATCGGATAAGGTAAAATACGGTACCAACAAATGATAATGGTACGTCACTGAAATATGATGTGACATAATTACAATATGATTTCAAGTAATTAAAAATACGGTAATATAAACATGTATTGTATGTGCCCATTGTGTTATTTCGTTATTGAATATATAGAAATGTGTATTTTTTTTCTGTTTTCTGTTTAGGTATAAAATCAAAGGATACTTTGCGCACAGAGTTACTATAACTGTTTTACCGAGTTCGAATCTCGGATAAGATATCTCCAGGATTCCTTTTAGACCAGCTGTTGAACACTGGATATTCTGAACAGACTGAGCAGATTTACAATCTGATTTGTATATTCGTTGGCTGTAAAGTCCCGAAGATCGGTCACGTGCGAAATTGAACCGCCTCGGTGGTAGAGCGGCCGCTTTGGGAGCGGGAGGTCGCGAGTTCGACCACCGGTCGGGTCAAATCAAACACACAAACAACTCGTATTAATGGCTTCCCTTCCTTGCGTTAGCTTTTCGACTGCAAGCAAAACATAACAATTACCTATTTATTATACGTCAATTGTCAACAGAACAGGCAATTAATTGCTAAGGTTAAATCCTCTATCACTTACACACCAATGAATCATTCTCTGATGACAAACAGCCTTATTCACAACAGGAATATTAGATTGTGACACATTTAGACGTGTTCATGTGTTCTTGTAGCGACAAGTATTTTGTTTTAACCTCTCGAGTGGTATCATTGTTAACAAGTTAATACTGTTTTGCATCGCGAATCGAGTACGTGGACGCTCATGAATTAAAACAGATGATACATGCCCCGTAAAAAGAAATCATATGGAATTTAAGACCAGTGTATGTTCAGATTTGCAAGCCTTTTGATCTGATGATCATGCACTGTTTGTTAAAACAAACATATATTATTTCCAGTTACTATATGTAAAAGATAATATGATGCACATGTAGATCATTGCCCATCCTTTTCAAAATACACTTAAATGGTCCTTTCTCGATTAAACAGGATGTATGGCTAACGCTGTCCATCAACGCTCCGCTGTGAGATCATTGTTTTTCGATTAAACAGGATGGACGGATAACAATGTACAGCAACGCCCCTATGTGAGATGTTTGTTTGTTGATCAAAACAGGATAAATAACTAACAATATCCATCAATGCCCCCCTGTGGTTTCATTGTTTATGGATCAAACAGGATGTATGGCTTACAATGTCAATCAACGCCCTTCTGTGAGATCGTTGTTTGACGATCAAACAGCATAGATTACTTACAATGTCAATCAACGCCCCCTGTGGTTTCGTTGTTTATGAATTAAACAGGATAGATGCATGGCTAACAATGTCAATCAACGCCCCGTGTGGTTTCGTTGTTTATGAATTAAACAGGATAAATGGCTAACGATGTCCATCAACGCCCCCTGTGGTTTCGTTGTTTATGGATTAAACAGGATAGATGGCTAACGATATCAATCAAAGCCCCCTGTGGTTTAGTTGTTTATGGATTAAACAGGATAGATGGCTAACGATATCAATCAAAGCCCCCTGTGGTTTAGTTGTTTATGGATTAAACAGGATAGATGGCTAACAATGTCCATCAATGCCCCCTGTGGTTTCGTTGTTTATGGATTAACCAGGATAGATGCATGGCTAACAATGTCAATCAACGCCCTCCTGTGGTTTCGTTGTTTATGTGTTTTATATGTTTTATAGAAAAGTACATCATACAACCAAGAATCTGATTTATAGAAAATAACTAACCCTTGTATTTGTATTCTTCACGCATCGACAATGTTGTCGTGATAACAGGGACCCATTCTAGAGGGAGGAACTCGAGTGATGACCATTAAGGTCATACCAAATACTGTTAAGTGACTTCCATTCTAGGCTCCCCTGATTGAGGGGATAGCAATAACAATTGATGCATCGGTATCAGCATTAATTTACCGGCAGTATTAGTTATTGGTCCTGGAAACAATGCTTTAAATGTATGCTTATATTAGAAAGGATTTTTGAAAAGAGGCTGAATTAGGCTAGAGAACATCTGAAGTTTCTGAAATTCTCTTGCTGATACGAATTTAAAACAGTTATATTCCGGGATATAAATGTGTTCATATACATTTGAATAATGAAGCATTTTTTTTGTAGCATACCATTACCATATACCATATACCATATACCATATACCATATACCATATACCATATACCATATACCATACACCATACACCATATACCATACACCATACACCATACACCATACACCATATACCATATACCATATACCATACACCATATACCATATACCATATACCATATACCATACACCATACACCATACACCATACACCATATACCATATACCATACACCATATACCATATACCATATACCATATACCATACACCTTACACCGTATACCATATACCATATACCATATACCATATACCATATACCATATACCATATACCATACACCTTACACCGTATACCATACACCATATACCGTATACCGTATACCATATACCATACACCATATACCATACACCATATATCATACACCATACACCATACACCATACACCATACACCATACACCATACACCATACACCATATACCATATACCATACACCATACACCATACACCATACACCATACACCATACACCATATACCATACACCATACACCATACACCATACACCATACACCATACACCATACACCATACACCATACACCATACACCATACACCATACACCATACACCATACACCATACACCATACACCATACACCATACACCATACACCATACACCATACACCATACACCATACACCATACACCATACACCATACACCATACACCATACACCATACACCATACACCATACACCATACACCAACCATACACCATACACCATACACCATACACCATATACCATATACCATACACCATACACCATACACCATACACCATATACCATACACCATATACCATACACCATACACCATACACCATACACCATACACCATACACCATAAACCATACACCATACACCATACACCATACACCATATACCATATACCATATACCATATACCATATACCATACACCATACACCATACACCATACACCATACACCATAAACCATAAACCATACACCATACACCATACACCATACACCATACACCATACACCATAAACCATACACCATACACCATACACCATACACCATACACCATATACCATATACCATATACCATACACCATACACCATACACCATACACCATACACCATACACCATATACCATACACCATATACCATACACCATACACCATACACCATACACCATACACCATATACCATATACCATACACCATACACCATACACCATACACCATACACCATACACCATACACCATACACCATACACCATACACCATACACCATACACCATACACCATACACCATACACCATACACCATACACCATACACCATACACCATAAACCATACACCATACACCATACATCATATACCATACACCATACACCGTATACCGTATACCGTATACCGTATACCATATACCATATACCATATACCATATACCATATACCATATACCATATACCATATACCATAAACCATATACCATATACCATATATTATATACCATATACCATATACCATATACCATATACCATATACCATATACCATATACCATATACCATATACCATAAACCATATACCATATACCATATATTATATACCATATACCATATACCATATACCATATACCATATACCATATACCATATACCATATACCATACACCATACACCATACACCATACACCATACACCATACACCATACACCATACACCATACACCATACACCATACACCATACACCATACACCAACCATACACCATACACCATACATCATATACCATACACCATACACCATATACCATATACCATACACCATATACCATATACCATATACCATATACCATACACCATACACCATACACCATACACCATACACCATACACCATACACCATACACCATATACCATATACCATACACCATACACCATACACCATATACCATATACCATACACCATACACCATATACCATATACCATACACCATACACCATACACCATACACCATATACCATATACCATACACCATACACCATATACCATATACCATACACCATACACCATACACCATACACCATACACCATACACCATACACCATACACCATATACCATATACCATACACCATACACCATACACCATACACCATACACCATACACCATACACCATACACCATATACCATATACCATATACCATATACCATACACCATACACCATACACCATATATCATACACCATACACCATACACCATACACCATATACCATACACCATACACCATACACCATACACCATACACCATACACCATACACCATACACCATACACCATACACCATACACCATACACCATACACCATACACCATACACCATACACCATACACCATACACCATACACCATACACCATACACCATACACCATATACCATATACCATATACCATATACCATACACCATACACCATATACCGTATACCGTATACCGTATACCATATACCATATACCATATACCATATACCATATACCATATACCATAAACCATATACCATATACCATATATTATATACCATATACCATATACCATATACCATATACCATATACCGTATACCGTATACCGTATACCATATACCATATACCGTATACCATATACCATATACCATATACCGTATACCGTATACCATATACCATATACCGTACACCATATACCGTATACCATATACCATATACCATATACCATATACCATATACCATATACCATACACCGTATACCATATGCCATATACCATACTTTTAAGCATATGTAACATACGCATTTAAAAGATCGAGGAAAAGGTATAACACCTGTCTTTCAATGAAGGCATAATGCCTGTCTGTCAAAGAAGGTATAAAGAATGCATGTCAATGAAGATACAAAGCCTGCATGTCAATGAAGGCATAACGCCTGTATGTCAATGAAGGTATCAAGCCTGTATGTCAATGAAGGTATAAAGCCTGTATGTCAATGAAGGTATAAAGTCTGTATGTCAATGAAGGTATAAAGCCTGTCTGTCAATGAAGGTATAAAGCCTGTCTGTCAATGAAGGTATAAAGCCTGTATGTCAATGAAGGTATAAATCCTGTATGTCAATTAATGTATATACTGTAGAAGACAGTGGTGCAGAGGTAGAGCGTCGGCCTCTCGTATCAAAGGTCCCTGGTTCGAGTCCCGTGATGAGCGGGTCCTGACTTTGGGATTTCTCCACACAATCGGCGCGAGTACTGGTTAAGTATCCAGGAAGCAGACATCGAGCGTAATTAATATAAGCTTAAAGCTTGTTTCGCAATCGATTTAGAATAAATAAGTTTAAACTAAGGTATAAAGCCTGTCTGTCAATGGAGGCATAAAGCCTGTATTTCAATGAAGGTATAAAGCCTGTCTGTCAATGAAGGTTTAAAGCCTGTCTGTAAATGAAGGTATAAAAGCCTGTATGTCAATGAAGGCATAAAAGCCTGTATGTCAATGAATGCATAAAGCCTGTATGTCAATTTAGGCATAAAGTCTGTATGTCAATGCAGGTATAAAGCCTGTATTTCAATGAAGGTGTAAAGCCTGTATTTCAATGAAGGTATAAAGCCTGTCTGTCAATGAAGGTATGAAGCCTGTCTGTCAATGAAGGTATAAAAGCCTGTATGTCAATGAAGGCATAAATCCTGTATTTCAATTAAGGTATAAAGCCTGTATTTCAATGAAGGTATAAAGCCTGTCTGTCAATGAAGGCATACAGCCTGTCTGTCCATGGAGGTATAAAGCCTGTATGTCAATGAAGGTATAAAGCCTGTATTTCAATGAAGGTATAAAGCCTGTCTGTCAATAAAGGTATAAAGCCTGTCTGTCAATGAAGGTATAGAGTATGTCTGTCCATGAAGGTATAAAGCATGCCTGTCAATGAAGGTATAAAGCCTGTCTGTTAATGAAGGTATGATTATTGAATTAAGTTGAACACATATTGTTGAATTATATATGTATACTAAGTTTATTTGCGTTTTACGCCGTCTCCACATTATTTCAGTCATATTGTGGCGACAGCTCACTTGTTCATGATCACAAACCAGTTCCAGGCTAGAAAATATGCCTTGCGAAAGGGAACATCACCATGACCTCGGGGCCACGGCTGGTGACGTCCGGTTCCAAATCCAAGTTATTTTAAGATATCTGTTTTGTTTCTATACTGCTAAAAGAAATGTGTTGTATGCCACTGTACATGATATTTCAGTTCTATACCGGCGTTCCAAGGGGTTAATTTACCAGTAATTACTACAGGTCCATTTATACTGACACCAGCTAGTAAGTCGTAATGCCTACAGTTCTGAGCGCCAATGATGGAAATACTATTCTACCTACCTTATACACTTGTTTTGGTATGACTCGGTCAGAGATCGAATTCGTAGTAATGGCGGCCTCATTGCCTCATTGCCTCATTGCCTCATTGCCGCTCAGGTGTGTGGGGTAAGCGTTTCGACTAATGGTGGTGTCTTGGTAACTGGACACGTTGTACTGGTAACTTTCCCAGGACAAGCCGTGATATAATTGAAATATTTTTTTAAATCGGAGATAAAATCAACAAACTTGAAGAGCAAGGGTGATGCTACTACTCACGGGCTCTCCACAGGAGAAGGGTTGACAGATTGCTGCCAGACACGTGGTCTGGCATCGTACGAGAGAATAGGTTCTAAATGGGTATAATAATACACTAGTTGTATTCAGCAATATTATTGTGTGTATTGGAGCACGGCTAACATAATCGGAACTGCGGAGGTTTCATATTAACCCTTTCCCACACACAGCATATCTACAGCGAATTTGTTGATCCATGTGGTGAATTGATGAAAATAAACATGTGTACACTCTTACAAGAATACAAACATGTGTACACTCCTACAAGAATATAAACATGTGTACACTCCTACAAGAATATAAACATGTGTACACTCCTACAAGAATATAAACATGTGTACACTCCTACAAGAATATAAACATGTGTACACTCCTACAAGAATATAAACATGTGTACACTCCTACAATAATATAAAACATGTGTACACTCCTACAGGAATATTACTATCAGGGTTAGATTGCATACAAAAGGCCAAAGAAAGCCCTGGTGAAAATGCGAATTTGTTGTTTAGTCTCTTGTCTTAGCCGTGCTCCCTTTTCCCATGACAAATTACATTCTCTGAT
The DNA here is from genome assembly GCA_031761405.1 of Serripes groenlandicus. Taxonomy (NCBI): domain Eukaryota; kingdom Metazoa; phylum Mollusca; class Bivalvia; order Cardiida; family Cardiidae; genus Serripes; species Serripes groenlandicus. The sequence continues at coordinate 3,595,228 of JASEVX010000011.1, forward strand.
TTCCAAATGAGAATGTTTATTTTTGGTGTTACATGTACCATATTATTAGTCTGGGTTCTGTTAAAAGTTATGTGGAAGCGTCTGTCAATGAGAGGTATTGATGTACAATATAGTGGACTAACATAGAATATTCGGCTAATGAGAGGTATTGTTGTACCATACAGTGGGCTAACATAGCAGATTCTGTTAATGAGAGGTATTGATGTACCGTATAGTGGGCTAACATAGAAGATTCTGTTAATGAGAGGTATTGTTGTACCATACAGTGGGCTAACATAGCAGATTATGTTAATGAGAGGTACTGTTGTACCGTATAGTGGACTAACATAGAAGATTCTGTCAATGAGAGGTCTTGTTGTACAATATAGTGGACTAACGTAGAATATTCTGCTAATGAGAGGTATTGTTGTACCATACAGTGGGCTAACATAGAAGGTTTTGTCAATGAGAGGTCTTGTTGTACCATATAGTGGACTAACATAGAAGGTTCTGTCAATGAGAGGTATTGTTGTACTATATAGTGGACTAGCATAGAAGGTTCTGTCAATGAGATGTCCTGTTACACCCTACAGTGGACTAACATAGAAGATTCTGTCAATGAGAGGTCTTGTTGTACCATATATTGGACTAACATAGAAGGTCCTGTTAATGAGAGGTCTTGTTGTACCATATATTGGACTAACATAGAAGGTTCTGTTAATGAGAGGTCTTGTTGTACCATATAGTGGACTAACATAGAAGGTTCTGTCAATGAGAGGTCCTGTTGACCATATAGTGGACTAACAAAGAAGGTTCTGTCAATAAGAGGTCTTGTTACACCATATAGTGGACTAACGTAGAAGGTTCTGTTAATGAGAGGTCTTGTTGTACCATATATTGGACTAACATAGAAGGTTCTGTTAATGAGAGGTCTTGTTGAACCATATAGTGGACTAACATAGAAGGTTCTGTCAATGAGAGGTCTTGTTGTACCATATATTGGACTAACATAGAAGGTTCTGTTAATGAGAGGTCTTGTTGTACCATATAGTGGACTAACATAGAAGGTTCTGTCAATGAGAGGTCCTGTTACACCATATAGTGGACTAACATAGAAGATTATGTCAATGAGAGGTCCTGTTGACCATATAGTGGACTAACATAGAAGGTTCTGTCAATGAGAGGTCTTGTTACACCATATAGTGGACTAACATAGAAGATTCTGTCAATGAGAGGTCCTGTTGTACCATATATTGGACTAACATAGAAGGTTCTGTTAATGAGAGGTCTTGTTGAACCATATAGTGGACTAACATAGAAGGTTCTGTCAATGAGAGGTCTTGTTGTACCATATATTGGACTAACATAGAAGGTTCTGTTAATGAGAGGTCTTGTTGTACCATATAGTGGACTAACATAGAAGGTTCTGTCAATGAGAGGTCCTGTTGACCATATAGTGGACTAACATAGAACATTCTGTCAATGAGAGGTCCTGTTGACCATATAGTGTACTAAAATAGAAGGTTATGTCAATGAGAGGTCCTGTTACACCATATAGTGGACTAACATAGAAGATTCTGTCAATGAGAGGTCCTGTTGACCATATAGTGGACTAACATAGAAGGTTCTGTCAATGAGAGGTCTTGTTACACCATATAGTGGACTAACATAGAAGATTCTGTCAATGAGAGGTCCTGTTGACCATATAGTGGACTAAAATAGAAGGTTCTGTCAATGAGAGGTCTTGTTACGCCATATAGTGGACTAACATAGAAGATTCTGTCAATGAGAGGTCCTGTTGACCATATAGTGGACTAACATAGAAGGTTCTGACAATGAGAGGTCTTGTTACACCATATAGTGGACTAACATAGAAGATTCTGTCAATGAGAGGTCCTGTTGACCATATAGTGGACTAACATAGAAGGTTCTGACAATGAGAGGTCGCGTTACGCCATAAAGTGGACTAACATAGAAGGTTCACATAACGTGTTTGTCCAGAGTTTCTCGCAGTGTAAAACACCATACAAGCAAACAAACAAATATTTTAATAGCTCATTGCATACAATGTAGGTAAATTTCTGACCCGGGCATATCAAATATCCGTTTACATTCTTCAGCTCAATGTAAAATTGATCCCTAGTGAAATGGATGTTAAACAAGAAGGCTATTAAAATCTGTGTTATCTCAAACCACACATTTAGTACATGAGAAAAACAAAAAAATCAGTAAATATGAAATTGTCACGACACGTATTTACGAAGTAGCGTTTCCTGTAAATTGATTAATATCTAGTGAACTATTATAATGAATTTTAGTTTACACGGATTATCTTGGTCTTCATTGTATCAGTCTCAAAATCAGATTAGTTTTTTGGCATTATGCTTGTACGCTTACTTTGTTTTTATTCGCTTGATACGATTAAGCTTATATCCCATTGAATAAATTCCTCGTTCATAGATGCGTAGACGTTAAATAACTTCCTCGTTTATAGACGCGTATACGTTAAATAACTTCCTCATTTATAGACGCGTAGACGTTAAATAACTTCCTCATGTATAGACGTGTGGACGTTAAATAACTTCCTCGTTTATAGACGCGTGGACGTTAAATAACTTCCTCGTTTATAGATGCGCATACGTTAAATAACTTCCTCGTTTATAGACGCGTATACATTAAAAAACTTCCTCGTTTATAGATGCGTAGACGTTAAATAACTTCCTCGTTTATAGACGCGTAGACGTTAAATAACTTTCTCGTTTATAGATGCGTATACGTTTAATAACTTTGCGGTTTATAGATGCGTAGACGTTAAATAAATGTTCTATGTTATAGATGCGTAGACGTTAAATAACTTCCTCGTTTATAGACGCGTAGACGGTAAATAATTTTCTCGTTTACAGATGCGTAGACGTTAAATAACTTCCTCGTTTATAGACGCGTAGACGTTAAATACTTACTCGTTTATAGATGCGTATACGTTAAATAACTTCCTCATTTATAGATGCGTAGACGTTATATAACTTCCTCATTTATATACACGTAGACGTTAAATAACTTCCTTATTTATAGACGAGTATACGTTAAATAACTTCCTCATTTATATACACGTAGACATTACATAACGTCCTCATTTATAGACGCGTAGACATTAAAAAACTTCCTCGTTTATAGACGTGTGGATGTTTTAAAAATACTCCCTCGTTTAAAAATGCGCGGACGTTAAATAACACTCCCATTTATAGACGCGTGGACGTTAAATAACTTTCTCGTTTATAGATGCGTAGACGTTAAATGACATCCTCGTTTATAGACGCGTAGACGTTAAATAACTTCCTCATTTATAGATGCTTAGACATTAAATAACTTCCTCCTTTATAGATGCGTAGACGTTAAATGACATCCTCGTTTTTAGACGCGTATACGTTAAATGACTTCTTCGTTTATAGACGCGTATACGTTAAATGACTCCCTCGTTTATAGACGCGTAGACGTTAAATAACTTCCTCGTTTATAGACGCGTATACGTTAAATAACTTTCTCGTTTATACACGCTTAGACGTTAAATGACTTCCTCGTTTATAGACGCGTAGACGTTAAATAACTTTCTCGATTATAGACGCGTAGACGTTAAATGACATCCTCGTTTATAGACGCGTATACGTTAAATAACTTCCTCGTTTATAGACGCGTATACGTTAAATAACTTTCTCGTTTATAGACGCGTAGACGTTAAATGACTTTCTCGTTTATAGACGCGTAGACGTTAAATAACTTTCTCGATTATAGACGCGTAGACGTTAAACGACATCCTCGTTTATAGACGTGTATACCTTAAATAACTTCCTCGATTATAGACTCGTATACCTTAAATAACTTTCTCGTTTAAAGACGCATATACCTTAAATGACATCCTCGTTTATAGACGCGTAAACCTTAAATGACATCCTCGTTTATAGACGCGTATACCTTAAATGACTTTATCGTTTATAGACCCGTATACCTTAAATGACTTCCTCGTTTATAGACGCGTATACCTTAAATAACTTTCTCGTTTATACACGCGTATACCTTAAATGACTTCCTCGTTTATAGATGCGTATACCTTAAATAACTTCATCGTTTATAGACGCGTATACCTTAAATGACTTCATCGTTTATAGACGCGTATACCTTAAATGACTTCATCGTTTATAGACGCGTATACCTTAAATGACATCCTCGTTTATAGACGCGTATACCTTAAACAACTTCATCGTTTATAGACGCGTATACCTTAAATAACTTCATCGTTTATAGACTCGTATACCTTATATGACATCCTCGTTTATAGACGCGTATACCTTAAATAACTTCATCGTTTATAGACTTGTATACCTTAAATGACATCCTCGTTTATAGACGCGTATACCTTAAATAACTTCATCGTTTATATACTTGTATACCTTAAATGACATCCTCGTTTATAGACGCGTATACCTTAAATAACTTCATCGTTTATAGACGCGTATACCTTAAATGACATTCTGGTTTATAGACGCGTATACCTTAAATGACATCCTCGTTTATAGACTCGTATACCTTAAATGACATCCTCGTTTATAGACGCGTATACCTTAAATGACATCCTCGTTTATAGACTCGTATACCTTAAATGACATCCTCGTTTATAGACGCGTATACCTTAAATAACTTCCTCGATTATAGACTCGTATACCTTAAATGACTTCATCGATTATAGACGCGTATACCTTAAATGACTTCCTCGTTTATAGACGCGTATACCTTAAATAACTTCCTCATTTATAGACGCGTATACGTTTAATAACTTCTTCGTTAATAAATGCATGGCGAAAACATGTCCTGTCAATGAGTTAGCTCAGTCCGTAATGCTGGGGCTATGAATACAGGGGTCGGGGGGCTTGAACCCAAGCTTGGCCATGGATTTTTTCAGATGAAAGTCATTCGTCTTCTACCAATGGGCTAGTTAGTCTATATGGGTAGGTAGTCAATGCCGTGCGGAATACTGGTGCGAGAAACTCTGGACAAACACGTTATGTGAACTGGCCGCTGAGATATAACTGAAATTCCGTTGTAAACGGCGTTTAACTTTAATCTATCAATCCTGTAAATCTAATTTCGGATAGGGACACAGTTTTCAACCCAGGACGAACTAAATGCAAACTGAAAGAGCTAAAGAACTGCAATACTAGACTGGTGAAAGTATCACAATCATGATATAGCTAAAGAACTGTTATAATAGACTGGTGACAAGTATCAAAATCATGTTATAGCTAAAGAACTGTTATAATAGACTGATGACAAGTATCACACTCATGATATAGCTAAAGAACTGTTTTAATAGACTGGTGACAAGTATCACAATCATGTTATAGCTAAAGAACTGTTATAACAGACTGGTGAAAGTATCACAACCATGATATAGCAAAAGAACTGTTATAATAGACTGGTGACAAGTATCACAATCATGTTATAGCTAAAGAACTGTTATAATAGACTGATGACAAGTATCACAATCATGATATAGCTAAAGAACTGTTTTAATATATGAAGAAGTTTATTTTCAAATATAAATTCAATAGGCCACATGACCTGTGTGAAAAACAAAATACACAAATAAACATTACAATTGACATAGCAAGTGGAGCACATTTACCAATTTACAAGTACAAAAAGTCGTAAGAGGTAACATGTCGTTTCATACGGAGAAGGTGTTTTTCAAACGTAATAGCATATCCTTATCACCACTTTATATATACATGCTTAACAGGCAATACAATTTAATATAACACAATACAATACAATACAATACAATACAATATCATATAACATAACATAATACAAAATAATATGATACAATATGTCCATTACAGGCAAGGTGCATATTGACAAAAGTGTGACACATTCACAACAATAAATGAAAATGTTATCAGTACATAAAATGTAAAGACAACACAACATTTTTTATTTACAACTTATTTGTACATTTTACATTACCATTACAAACCATATCTTAATTGAAAAGCTTTCATTACATATGTACATAAATTTCTAAGTTTATAAACATTAGTGCATTCGAAAAGTTGTTTTAGTTTATACATGCTAGGATTGGACCAATAATACTTAGAAATAAATCTTTTACGGAGGTCAGAATATAAATTGCATTCAGTCATAAAATGGTATTCGTCTTCGATCTTATTACATGTAATACATTTTCTATCTTCACGTGGGATACTGTTTGGGCGATGCCACCTACCAGTTTCAATAGAAAGAGTATGTGATGAGAGTAGTAACTTTGACATTGCTGCAATTAAATTATTACTGAAATTACAATTTAGATAAAACTGAAAGTTGAAAGGGACAATGGATTTGAAGAAGGTACTGCGTGGTGAATTATCAATTCTTGCATTCCAATTCTGTACATTATTATCACGCAACCGTTGTTTAAAATGACTCATAAAAGCATTTTCGTTACCAACACCCTGAGCTAACCAAACTTCATAAAAACCCAATGATGACAATAACTTCTTAAGTAAAGAAACCCACGACACTTTATTTGGATGCAACTCTTCATCAGATTTTAGAATTTCGTACATAATTTTACAATATTTTAAATCATCACTATTTTTTATTTTTAACCAATATTTTACAATTCGAGTATGTCTATTGTAGGCTAGGGGAAATCTACCTAAGACGCCGTAAACAAAATCATTTTGTGTACAACGTTTTACGTGTAAAATACGTTTGCAATATTGTGTGTGAATACGTTCGACACTATTTGCCTTATGGAAACCCCATACTTCACTTGAGTAGTTCAAAATGGGTAAAATCAACTTGTCAAAGAGATCAAGTCTATGTTTCACGCTGACATTAGGAAAATTATATAAGTATTTATTTAGTCTAAAAATAGCTTTTTGTGCTTTATCAGCGAGATTTGCCTGTGTTGTATTAAACGAGCCACCTGAAGAAAAGACAACACCTAGATAAGAAAGAGACTTGACTATCTCAAGATTTTCCCCATTAAATGTAAACTTTAGATTCCTTGGCAAAGCACCGCCTTTTCTGAAAATAATTATTTTAGTTTTCTGTACATTTATTTTTAGTTTCCACCTACCACAATATGTGTTCAAGCTTTTTAATCCATTTTGCAAACCCTCCGCCGAGTTAGAAAATACAACAATGTCATCAGCGTAAAGTAAAATGAACATTTTTGTCATATACCTTTAAAACCATCTAATTCTAGGTGTTCTTCGATGTCATTAATGAACATTGAAAACATAAATGGAGACAGAGATTCGCCTTGGCGTACGCCTAAAAAGCACGAAAACTCGTTACTTAATCTATTATTAAACTTAACACGTGATTTAACACTACTGTACATACTTTTCAGAATTATCATCATTTTACCGCGAATACCGAGTTTTATAAGTTTAGACCACAGACTATTTCGTTCAATATAATCAAAAGCTTTGCTGAAATCTATAAAGCTACAATATAGTTTTTTACCTTGATTTATCATATGCGTAATTATACCATGAAGTACGAAAATATTGTCAGTAGTGCTCATACCACTGCGAAAACCCGCCTGGGCCTCGATGTATACATTGTAACGTTCAGCCCATGAAGTCAAGCGGTTATTTAAAATACGTGTGAAAAGTTTACCCAATACACTCAATAAAGTTATACCCCTATAATTTTCAGGGTTACGAATGGACCCTTTCTTATGAAGAGGTATTATGTATCCTTCTGACCATGTTTCTGGAAAATAACCAGTTTTGAAAATAACATTAAACAGTGATTGTAAATAAGGGGTTAGTACAGTATTTCCATATATAAAATATTCATTTAAGAAATTATCCGGACCTGCACTTTTACTGAGTTTTAGTTGTTTAATACCTTTATTAATCTCTGATATAGTAACGTCGACATCCAATTCATGAAACATAACTTGGAATTCGTCGCGTTCAAAACGTTCGTTGAAATAAATGATGTCCTCATCGGCTTGAAAAAATGGATCTTCAGGATTATTTACTGCTTTGAAATATACTTCAAAAGATGACAAAGGTATATCTGGAGATTTTACATGAGCTGACTGTTTTAACATTTTCCAGTAAAGTTTGGCATTATTATGTCTGTATTGCTCCAAAGTTTTTGTTCTATCGTCTAGATATCTTTTTTTACAGGTTTTTATCGTGCATTTATATTTAGATCTGGCCTTTACGAGTAACAATCTATTTTCATTTGAAGGACAACTACGATATTTGTTTAAAAAGCGTAAAAACATATCTCTTTCTTGGAAACACTCATCTGTAAACCAGGGGTTATTACCCGACCTCGTTTTGTTATAATTATTATCATTTGTATGCACAATAGATTTAAACAAACCATCAGTAACATTGTTCAAAAGCTCAGAAAATTGGGTTAAACTGGAATCTACACCACCATCCGTCGAGCAGTTATTGGTAAAAATAGTCAATGTAGTTAGTTCATCAACAAATATATCCGTATTTATTGTGTTTACAAAATTATTAGCTAGATCATTTCTCCATCTATATTTAGAATTTATCTCGTCATGTTCTACAATCTTGTCACGTGATAAAGATGAGGCGTCAATATTAATGTTGTTTTCAAATGTATACTCAATTAAACAATGGTCAGATAAAGAGTTCGGATCATTAATTTTAAATGAAGTAATAAGATCAAAAATCGATTCGGACACTAACACATAATCCACCAAACTGCATCCTCTCGATCCTACAAAAGTAAATTTGCCAACACCGGAATCGTCACCACAACGACCATTCAAAATGCGTAAACTAGTTTGTTTACAAAAATCTATCAATGCATTGCCATTACTGTTGGTATGACCTTTATCCTGAGAAAATCGTGGACGAAATACGTCATCTGTGTAATCATCAGGTAGTAAAAGCAAATCGTTATCTAAGTCAGAATCAATACAGTCGGAACTATCCGATGTACGGCTATTAAAATCACCTGATAATAAAATGTTACACTGACCGTCTGTATAGCTATGAATCAGTAAGATCGAGTTTAACAATCTGTCAAAAATACTTTGATCCTGTAAATTAAATCTACCGCTACTCTCTGGTACAACATAACATAAACCAATAAATAAGTCATTATCAAGAAAGAATAAATTTCCATCCAACCTAATCCATAAAATATCATCTTCGCTTTGGAAAAACAAACTTTTGTCATTCACATATGTATCCTTTATATAAATAATGATTCCACCGGAGTCACGTTTAGAGTTCTTACTTTTTTGTCTATTTAAACAAAACTGTTGAAAATCGGGTACATTTAAGTCAATAGATTCATTTGACCATGTTTCTGTAAACATCACTATATCATACTATATAATAGACTGGTGACAAGTATCACAATCATGATATAGCTAAAGAACTGTTATAATAGACTGGTGACAAGTATCACTATCATGATATAGCTAAAGAACTGTTACAATAGACTGGTGACAAGTATCACAATCATGATATAGCTAAAGAACTGTAATAATAGACTGGTGACAAGTATCACAATCATAAAATAGCTAAAGAACTGTAATGATAGACTGGTGACAAGTATCACAATCATGATATAGCTAAAGAACTATTATAATAGACTGGTGACAAGTATCACAATCATGATATAGCTAAAGAACTGTAATAATAGACTGGTGACAAGTATCACAATCATGATATAGCTAAAGAACTGTTATAATAGACTGGTGAAAAGTATCACAATCATGATATAGCTAAAGAACTGTAATAATAGACTGGTGACAAGTATCACAATCATGATATAGCTAAAGAACTGTTATAATAGACTGGTGAAAAGTATCACAATCATGATATAGCTAAAGAACTGTTATAATAGACTGGTGACAAGTATCACAATCATGATATAGCTAAAGAACTGTAATAATAGACTGGTGAAAAATATCACAATCATGATATAGCTAAAGAACTGTAATAATAGACTGGTGACAAGTATCACAATCATGATATAGCTAAAGAACTATTATAATAGACTGGTGACAAGTATCACAATCATGATATAGCTAAAGAACTGTATTAATAGACTGGTGACAAGTATCACAATCATGATATTGCTAAAGAACTGTTATAATAGACTGGTGACAAGTATCACATTCATGATATAGCTAAAAAAAATGTTATAATAGACTGGTGACAAGTATCACAATCATGATATAGCTAAAGAACTATCATAATAGACTGGTGACAAGTATCACAATCATGATATAGCTAAAGAACTGTAATAATAGATTGGTGACAAGTGTCACAATCATGATATAGCTAAAGAACTGTTATAATAGACTGGTGACAAGTATCACAATCATGATATAGCTAAATAACTGTTATAATAGACTGGTGACAAGTATCACAATCATGGTATAGCTAAAGAACTGTTATAATAGACTGGTGACAAGTATCACAATCATGATATAGCTAAAGAACTGTAATAATAGAATGGTGACAAGTATCACAATCATGATATAACTAAATAACTGTAATAATAGACTGGTGACAAGTATCACAATCATGATATAGCTAAAGAACTGTTATAATAGACTGGTGACAAGTATCACAATCATGATATAGCTAAAGAACTGTTATAATAGACTGGTGACAAGTATCACAATCATGATATAGCTAAAGAATTGTTATAATAGACTGGTGACAAGTATCACAATCATGATATAGCTAAAGAACTGTAATAATAGACTGGTGACAAGTATCACAATCATGATATAGATAAAAAACTGTAATAATAGACTGGTGACAAGTATCACAATCATGATATAGCTAAAGAACTGTTATAATAGACTGGTGACAAGTATCACAATCATGATATAGCTAAAGAACTGTAATAATAGAATGGTGACAAGTATCAAAATCATGATATAGCTAAAGAACTGTTATAATAGACTGGTGACAAGTATCACAATCATGATATAGCTAAAGAACTGTAATAATAGACTGGTGACAAGTATCACAATCATGATATAGCTAAAGAACTGTAATAATAGACTGGTGACAAGTATCACAATCATGATATAGCTAAAGAATTGTTATAATAGACTGGTGACAAGTATCACAATCATGATATAGCTAAAGAACTGTTATAATAGACTGGTGACAAGTATCACAATCATGATATAGCTAAAGAACTGTTATAATAGACTGGTGACAAGTATCACAATCATGATATAGCTAAAGAACTGTTATAATAGACTGGTGACAAGTATCACAATCATGATATAGCTAAAGAACTGTAATAATAGACTGGTGACAAGTATCACATTCATGATATAGCGGTGCTCAATTACTATTATGGTTTCAACACGAATGATTTGGAAATGTTTTACAGTGACATGTATAACAGAACATGGATCGTGTTTTCTTATCTGCACTTCTTTTCAAAAAGTTATATCTATAATACTGTTAACAACTGTTATTACTAAATAATGATTATTGTTCATTCTTGACTTCGTAAATACATGAATAAAACTTATGTGTATGAAACTAGAAACTATTTAAAATTTACGTCATTAAATAAAGTACTTTATTAATACTTACGTGTATATACTTATCTGCATGTTACTAGAAACTATGTTAAGTTCCCGTTACTAAATTAAGGATATATATATATCAAGTTATTGTTTTGGAACCTTCATTCAAATATATTATGAGCACAATTCGTAAAATGATCTTTTAATGATCTTTTAAAAGGGTATTTCAGCACATCCGGTATTAAAGGCAAAGTAATTAAGTCTTATGTATCCGTAAACTTGGTCACAATACAGTGAGTGACTTTAGATGCAATAATCGAAATTGAATTACTTGACTTAAAATGATTATAAGATAGTTCTGTGTTAAATTATCAGTGTATAAATGGTTATTAGACCCTTAAGAGGCAGTCAGTGATCAATTAACCGACCACACATCATTAAAATATAAACGTTGGACTTTGGCACGGGGAAAATAGAGTGTCGAAACACTGCGACTTAAAAACAGACCTGAACACAAAAAGAAATCAGGCGAAACGCTGATTAATATGTTGTCAAATAGCACGGATGTGTAAACTGCTCATCTCGATCTCCCCTGGTCTCTAAATTCCCAAGGTCGGTTTTCGCATAACGTGGTCCTGATTTATGTTCTCCTGAAACTACATGTATTCACCAAATATCGAGTAATTTCTTACATGTTTCACCTTCCCATACAATCAAAGATATGAACAGAACAGAACAGAACAAATATTTAACCCTTTCCATATACGACAAATCTGCAACAGACGACTTTGAAAATAGATTGTAAAAAGCTCTATTAAAGAAAAATTATTGATTTTTTTTGGGGGGCACAATGATTTCCCAAATCGTCTGTTTCATAGGCGTCTGTGAGAGGGAAAGGAGTAAAAGAGAAGTTTTTCGTCCATACAGGATTACAAATTATCTTCAGGTCATAATAATGATAATGTTATGAACAGTTTGTTGAACAATAATAAGGACTATTCTTAAAAAATAGTCAAATTTATTGCACTGAAATGATAGCCGTATGTTTTGCTGCTATTCGCTGCTGTGTGTATTTCTCACGCATTAGTTTTTCACATGAAAAACCGCTTGTTAAATCCGGGCACTTTTATTGCTTTTATTTTGGAAACCACGCTGCTAGCATTGTCGAAATTACTTTCTCGCTTTAAATTCGCTTTAAATTCTACGATAATGCCACCTCGGAGACGTAGAGCTACTAATAGTCGAGCGGGGAAACAAGGAACGCCTTATACTTGGGCAGAACAGCAAGCGCTGGTGAAAGATGAGTTTGTGCAACTCGCGTCAGACGAGTCGGACTCGGGTAACGCCTTTCAGGCTTTCGCACAGCTTATCAATCCCCAGAGCAGTGATAATTTCGTCCCCGGGCAGAGGTCCGTTACCGTTACAGACTTTACTTTACCCGAACAAGCTGTGCATTTGGCTGACGATGACATTGCTTTGCATGTATCGCCGGAACTATGTTCTAAAATCTGAAACGGTGCTTATGTTAATTTGGCACAGCTTCTTCGTAAAGAACCGTCCCCGGGCAGAGGGTCAAACTTAACCGTAAACGAACACGGCCAAATTGAGATTATACCTAAGGCCACAAAACAAATTTCCACCATCCGCAAGTGGACTGACGCCTTCCTTATATACGCGTACATAATCATTAAAAAGTATCCGTCCAAAGCTGGAGAATTGATGCAGTATATGGCTACAAATAGAGAAGCGGAGGGTTGTAACGGGTCTTGTTTCGGATGGAGAACTTATGACGAACATTTTAGATTAAGACAGGCAGTATCCCCAATGCCCTGGGGTAAGATACACGTTGACCTTTGGCTCAAAACAATGAGTATGTTAGGCAACCATGTTGGTTTTGCCAAAAGCACTGCTGTTCAGGCATCATTTCAAAATAATAATCCTAGGCCAAAACATGTTTGTTTTGAATTCAATTATGTTAGAGGTTGCAGATTTACAAACTGCAAATACTTACATAGGTGTTTATTTTGCAAAGGGGAGCACACCCAAATCAAATGTAACCAGAAAACACCAACTGGTCAATTTAATCCTACTTTTCGTAGGTAATGAAGTCTGTGACGATCTAGGGCTCAGTTACACGCCTGTTCAACTTGATCAATTACAAAGAGCCTTGATTGGCTACAACAATGGCTTGGCTCAATTTTTAGTTAATGGTTTTATGTTTGGTTTTTCTCTGTGTTACGATGGTCCACGTGTTTCCCAATCATGCACTAATCTTATGTCTGCCAGGCATAACCCAGAAATAGTCCGAAAGAAGATTGCAAAAGAAATTGCAACTGGTAGAGTTGCAGGCCCCTTTTCATGCCCCCCCCCCCCCCCCCACCCCCACACTTGATAATTTCAGAATGTCCCCAATAGGTCTAGTGCCCGAAAAGGAACCAGGTTCATTTAGATTAATTCATCACCTTTCCTTTCATAGGGGTGAATCTGTTAATGATAACATCAACCCAGCTTTTTGCACGGTTCAATTCACCAAGTTTGATAATGCTGTTAAAATAGTTCAAAAGCTTGGTCAGGGGGCTTTAATGGGTAAAGCGGATATTCGGTCAGCTTTTCGTCTGATCCCGTTGAACAAAGCCGATTTTTCTCTTGTAGGTTTCATTCATGAAGGGCTATACTTCTTTGATAAAATGCTGCCATTTGGTGCTAGCATTTCTTGTGCAATTTTTGAAAAATTTGCTTCTGCTCTACAGTGGATCGTGAAAAGAAATTGTGAGCAAGGCGAGATCGATCATTACCTTGATGATTTTTTCTTTGGTGGAAAAACTGGGACTCCAGATTGCTACCAGTTAATGCAATCATTTTTTCAACTGCTGCCAGAAGCTTAGAGTACCTGTGGCAGGGGAAAAACAGTTTGGCCAACAACAATTCTAATATTTTTGGGTTTAGAATTAGACTCTAGTCGCATGCAGGTTCGTATACCTGAGGTAAAGATTAGTCAGCTAATTCAGTACATTAGGGACTTTTTGGCTCACAAATAATCAGTTCAATTAAAAGAAATGCAATCTCTGTTGGGTTCGCTGAATTTCATTTGTCGCGCGATTGTGCCTGGCAGACCGTTTCGTAGACGGCTTATCAATTCTACATGCGGCATATCGAAGTATTTTCATCATATTAGATTATTTCTGACATCCTTTAAGTTGGGGTTGAAGTGAGGTTTGTGGTGGCTGCCACATGGGTTTTGATCTTACAGCGTTTATTGACAGGGTTAGTTGCAGTTAGCACAGTATAAGGGGTCTACACGGGGTTTTCCGCCAGCGAATACGACCAATCCGCCACATATTCATTTATTAATTCGGTTGATTTGTAATTTAGGAAAATTAAATGTTAATGTTTATTATTGGTGTTGTTTGTCATTTTAGCCTTTTTGCAATAAAACGTGAAAAGTTACACGTAAGCATAGTGTTAGATGAGATCTGCGTTTGCATGAGTCGAGTTGTATCAAAACATTCACATAAACCACAGAAGCTTCTTACAAAACTGTTATAAGTTATCATATACATCACTGTCGGCCCTAAGTTATCATATACATCAATGTCGGCCATAAGTTATCATATACATCAATGTCGGCCTTAAGTTATCATATACAGCAATGTCGGCCCTAAGTTATCATATACATCAATGTCGGCCCTAAGTTATCATATATAGCAATGTCGGCCCTAAGTTATCATATACAGCAATGTCGGCTCTAAGTTATCATATATAGCAATGTCGGCCATAAGTTATCATATACATCACTGTCGGCTCTAAGTTATCATATACATCAATGTCGGCCCTAAGTGATCATATACATCAATGTCGGCCCTAAGTTATCAAATATAGCAATGTCGGCCATAAGTTATCATATACAGCAATGTCGGCCCTAAGTTATCATATACATCAATGTCGGCCCTAAGTTATCATATACATCAATGTCGGCCCTAAGTTATCATATACAGCAATGTAGGCCCTAAGTTATCATATACATCAATGTCGGTCATAATTTATCATATACATCAATGTCGGCCCTAAGTTATCAAAGATAGCAATGTCGGCCCTAAGTTATCATATACATCCATGTCGGCCCTAAGTTATCATATACAGCAATGTCGGCCCTAAGTTATCATATTCATCAATGTCGGCCCTAAGTTATCATATACATCAATGTCGGCCCTAAGTTATCATATACATCAATGTCGGCCCTAAGTTATCATATACATCAATGTCGGCCCTAAGTTATCATATACAGCAATGTAGGCGCTAAGTTATCATATACATCAATGTCGGTCATAATTTATCATATACATCAATGTCGGCCGAAGTTATCATATACATCAATGTCGGCCCTAAGTTATCAAAGATAGCAATGTCGGCCCTAAGTTATCATATACATCCATGTCGGCCCTAAGTTATCATATACAGCAATGTCGGCTCTTAGTTATCATATACATCAATGTCGGCCCTAAGTTATCATATACATCAATGTCGGCCCTAAGTTATCATATACAGCAATGTAGGCCCTAAGTTATCATATACATCAATGTCAGCCATAAGTTATCATATACATCAATGTCGGCCCAAGTTATCATATACATCAATGTCGGCCCTAAGTTATCATATACAGCAATGTCAGCCCTAAGTTATCATATACAGCAATGTCGGCCCAAGTTATCATATACATCAATGTCGGCCCTAAGTTATCATATATAGCAATGTCGGCCCTAAGTTATCATATACAGCAAGGTCGGCCCTAAGTTATCATATACATCAATGTCGGCCCTAAGTTATCATATACAGCAATGTAGGCCCTAAGTTATCATATACATCAATGTCGGCCCTAAGTTATCATAGATAGCAATGTCGGCCCTAAGTTATCATATATAGCAATGTCGGCCCTAAGTTATCATATACATCAATGTCGGCCCTAAGTTATCATATACATCAATGTCGGCCCTAAGTTATCATATATAGCAATGTCGGCTCTAAGTTATCATATACATCAATGTCGGCCCTAAGTTATCATATACAATAATGTCAGCCCTATGTTTTCATATACATCAATGTCGGCCCTAAGTTATCATAGATAGCAATGTCGGCCCTAAGTTATCATATATAGCAATGTCGGCCCTAAGTTATCATATACATCAATGTCGACCCTAAGTTATCATATATAGCATTATTATACCTCACTTTTGTCTACAATGGTAAAACCCCATTACCCGAACAAGAGATATTTTGACTATCAGAAACATTTTCAACCTTTTTGACACGTGACCAAGCGAAAATTGACTCTCAGGTCATGTGACCGCAGTGATATTTTGAATGTCATATAAGGGCAAATAATTACTTCAATATTTTAGCTAAATCATGACGTGATTGCCTCCCTTATACACATGCAGCAGTGACGTCATACAGCTAACAGCAGTGACGTCACTTAATTGTGTTCGGTATAATAAAATAAATATCATATGGCAGCATGTGTGACATTGATATTGTCAACCGTCGAAACAGAATGTCACCCTCGACTTACGCCTCGGGTGACATTCTGCTCTCGGATTGACAATATCAATGTCACACATGCTGCCATATGATATTTATATAATGTCGGCCCTAAGTTATCATATACATCAATGTCAGCCCTAAGTTATCATATACATGTACATCAATGTCGGCCCTAAGTTATCATAAACATTACTGCCGGCCCTAAGTTATCATATACAGCATTGTCGGCCCTAAGTTAACATATACATCAATGTCGGCCCTAATTTATCATATACAGTAATGTCGGCCCTAAGTTATCATATACATCAATGTCGGCCCTAAGTTATCATATACATCAATGTCGGCCCTAAGTTATCATATACATGTACATCAATGTCGGCCCTAAGATATCATATACATCACTGTCGGCCCTAAGTTATCATATACAGCAATGTCGGCCCTAATTTATCATATACAGCACTGTCGGCCCTAAGTTATCATATATAGTTATGTCGGCTCTAAGTTATCATATACATCAATGTCGGCCCTAAGTTATCATATACAATAATATCGGCCCTATGTTTTCATATACATCAATGTCGGCCCTTAGTTATCATAGATAGCAATGTCGGCCCTAAGTTATCATATATAGCAATGTCGGCCCTAAGTTATCATATATAGTAATGTCGGCTCTAAGTTATCATATACATCAATGTCGGCCCTAAGTTATCATATACAATAATGTCGGCCCTATGTTTTCATATACATCAATGTCGGCCCTAAGTTATCATAGATAGCAATGTCGGCCCTAAGTTATCATATATAGCAATGTCGGCCCTAAGTTATCATATACATCAATGTCGGCCCTAAGTTATCATATCTAGCAATGTCGGACCTAAGTTATCATATACAATAATGTCGGCCCTAAGTTATCATATACATGTACATCAATGTCGGCCCTAAGTTATCATATACATCAATGTCTGCCCTAAGTTATCATATACAGCAATGTCGGCCCTAAGTTATCATATATAGCAATGTCGGCCCTAAGTTATCATATACAGCAATGTCGGCCCTAAGTTATCATATACATCAATGTCGGTCCTAAGTTATCATATACAATAATGTCGGCCCTATATTTTCATATACATCAATGTCGGCCCTAAGTTATCATATACATCATTGTCGGCTCTACGTTATCATATACATTACTGTCGGCCCTAAGTTATCATATACAGCGATGTCGGCCCTAAGTTAACATATACATCAATGTCGGCCCTAAGTTATCATATACAATAATGTCGGCCCTATGTTTTCATATACATCAATGTCGGCCCTAAGTTATCATAGATAGCAATAAAACATAGGGCCGACATTATTGTATATGATAACGTAGAGCCGACATTGATGTATATGATAACTTAGGGCCGACATTGATGTATATGAAAACATAGGGCCGACATTGCTGTATATGATAACTTAGGGCCGACATTGATGTATATATATAGTCTCTCGTATTCAGATTGTATGTATCTAGATCACAACAAGAATCTGAATAATTATAAGTTCGTTTATAACTCGACCCGTGACATGTCATTTTCTACTCTTGGTGACGTTTATCAGTGTCTGTGGAAGGTGTGAGTTACATGTACATGCCCTGTATCGCACGCTTTGTGTGGAGAAGGGTTCTCTGACATTACCGGATTTGACATGTTTTATTAATGCTGCTTTCAATACTATTTCAGTTATATCACAGCGCTTTCTGATTAAGATACCGGTACAAGGGGTCCATTTACCCCCCTCACGAGCGAGTCAGTCGTAATGCTGATCACAGCGTTTTCTAATTAAGTTACCAGTACAAGGGGTCCATTTACCCGTCACGAGCGAGTCAGTCGTATTACTGATCACAGCGTTTTCTGATTAAGTTACCAGTCCAAGGGGTTCATTTACCCGTTACAAGCGAGTCAGTCGTAATGCTGATCACAGCGTTTTTTGATAAAGATACAAGTACAAGGGGTCCATTTACCCCCTCACGAGCGAGTCAGTCGTAATGCTGATCACAGCGTTTTCTGATTAAGTTACCAGAACAAGGAGTTCATTTACCCGTCACGAACGAGTCAGTCGTAATGCTGATCCACAATCCTGACCGCCAAAGTATTTAGCATGACCCGACCAATGATCAAACCTGTGACCTCGACAGTAACATTATTTGAGTCAAAGCTTTCTAACATTTATATTTATTTCACACACCTACAACAGAGCATTGAAGCAGGCAGAAACATTTCTTTGAGCGATTTCTACTTTTTGCCAGAGTGTTTGTTTTCAACACTATTCAATAATTACATATATTGGTTTTTAGTGATGTTCCGTTATACACCCAACAAAATTCTATATATTTTGTCTGCTGTAGTTTTGTTGTATGTGGCAAAGTGTTATCTACTGCAAAAATCTGAAGGAAACTTTTCGAATCGATGTATTTACATATATTTATATTTAGAAGACATTTTTCGTCAAGAGCATTTGTTCCTCTTCTCAAATAGGGTTTTAAATGCGGTCTGATTCAGACGTGTTAAAAGTTTATTCCTATATCAGCTATAGCTCAAAATAAGTCAGCGCATACGCAGAATCTGATCTGAATCTACGCAGTTTAGCCAAATAACCCAGTGGTTTTCAAACAGCTTATTTCTGACAAAAGGTCCATATCTTAATCAGATGGTATTGGTGCATTAGCAACCTTTTGAGTACACATCTCTTACAAATCAAAAAAAATAATTTCGGAAGCAAAATGCATATTTATTAGTTCCATTATATCATGTATTAGACACAGCTGAAAACAGATTAAACCCACGTTTTGTAAATGTCGTGTATGAACAGTCTGTGTTATAAGGCTAAGGCATATCATTACTGGATTACTTTAATAGTGTTCAACACCATTTCAACAGTTTTTCAGTTACATCTCGTCTTTTCCTGGCTCATTTATCAGTCCTACCGAAAAGATTTATTCTGATACCGATACAACAGTCCCAATGTTACCCCCGAAACTCTGAGCGCTAATACTAGAAGTCATTACAGCCATTTCCTATTACCGTTGAAAACGGCGTAAAAACCAAATCAATAAAATTCAACGATTTTTAATATTTAAGTTATAATTAAATGCTTAAAACCATATTTCAACATTTGTGTTACCCTAATGTTTTGTAAAACCTGAATGGTGGAATATATTTATCTCTTATTTTAAGTAAATGACTAAGTGGACATAAATAGTTACCTTGTTTGTATATATGTTGTTTTCTTATGACATATACCGTAATAACGAGATTAACCTAACTTACCTTATCTATAAATCTTAAATCGTAACATATACTGTAATAACGAGATTAACCTTGCTTACCTTATCTTTAAACCTTTCATCGTCACATATACCGTAATAACGAGATTAACCTAACTTACCTTATCTTTAAACCTTTCATCGTAACATATACCGTAATAACGAGATTAACCTAACTTACCTTATCTATAAACCTTACATCGTAACATATATCGTAATAACGAGATTAACCTAACTTACCTTATCTATAAATCTTACATCGTAACATATACCATAATAACGAGATTATTTGTGTTACCCTAATGTTTTGTAAAACGTGAATGGTGGAATATATTTATCTCTTATTTTAAGTAATTGACTAAGTGGACATATATAGTTACCTTGTTTGTATATATGTTGTTTTCTTGAAACACGTTCCGCTTAATGAACGTCATTAACCCTGCTTACCTCATCTTTAAACCTTACATCGTAATATATACCGTAATAACGAGATTAACCTAACTTACCTTATCTATAAATCTTTCATCGTAACATATATAGTAATAACGAGATTAACTTAACTTATCTTATCTTTAAACCTTTCATCGTCACATATACCGTAATAACGAGATTAACCTAACTTACCTTATCTTTAAACCTGACATCGTAACATATACCGTAATAACGAGATTAACCTAACTTACCTTATCTATAAACCTTACATCGTACCATATACCGTAATAACGAGATTAACCTAACTTACCTTATCTTTAAACCTTACATCGTAACATATACCGCAATAACGAGATTAACCTAACTTACCTTATCTATAAATCTTAAATCGTAACATATACTGTAATAACGAGATTAACCTTGCTTACCTTATCTTTAAACCTTTCATCGTCACATATACCGTAATAACGAGATTAACCTAACTTACCTTATCTTTAAACCTTTCATCGTAACATATACCGTAATAACGAGATTAACGTAACTTACCTTATCTATAAACCTTACATCGTAACATATATCGTAATAACGAGATTAACCTAACTTACCTTATCTATAAATCTTACATCGTAACATATACCATAATAACGAGATTATTTGTGTTACCCTAATGTTTTGTAAAACGTGAATGGTGGAATATATTTATCTCTTATTTTAAGTAATTGACTAAGTGGACATAAATAGTTACCTTGTTTGTATATATGTTGTTTTCTTGAAACACGTTCCGCTTAATGAACGTCATTAACCCTGCTTACCTCATCTTTAAACCTTACATCGTAATATATACCGTAATAACGAGATTAACCTAACTTACCTTATCTATAAATCTTTCATCGTAACATATATCGTAATAACGAGATTAACTTAACTTACCTTATCTTTAAACCTTTCATCGTCACATATACCGTAATAACGAGATTAACCTAACTTACCTTATCTTTAAACCTGACATCGTAACATATACCGTAATAACGAGATTAACCTAACTTACCTTATCTATAAACCTTACATCGTAACATATACCGTAATAACGAGATTAACCTAACTTACCTTATCTATAAATCTTACATCGTAACATATACCGTAATAACGAGAGTTACCTAACTTACCTTATCTTTAAACCTTTCATCGTAACATATACCGTAATAACGAGATTAACTTAACTTAACTTATCTTTAAACCTTTCATCGTAACATATACCGTAATAACGAGATTAACCTAACTTACCTTATCTATAAATCTTACATCGTAACATATACCGTAATAACGAGATTAACTTAACTTACCTTATCTTTAAACCTTTCATCGTAACATATACCGTAATAACGAGATAAACCTAAAGTACCTTATCTATAAATCTTACATCGTAATATATACCGTAATAACGAGATTAACCCTGCTTACCTTATCTTTAAACCTTACATCGTAACATATACCGTAATAACGAGATTAACATAACTTACCTTATCTATAAATCTTACATCGTAACATATACTGTAATAACGAGATTAACCTAACTTACCTTATCTTTATTCTTACATCGTAACATATACTGTAATAACGAGATTAAACCTGCTTACCTTATCTATAAATCTTACATCGTAACATATACCGTAATAACGAGATTAACCCTGCTTACCTTATCTTTAAACATTACATATACCGTAATAACGAGATTAACATAACTTGCCTTATCTATGAATCTTACATCGTAACATATACCGTAATAACGAGATTAACCTAACTTACCTTATCTATAAATCTTACATCCTAACATTTACCGTAATAACGAGATTAACTTAACTTACCTTATCTTTAAACCTTTCATCGTAACATATACCGTAATAACGAGATTAACCTAACTTACCTTATCTATAAATCTTACATCGTAACATATACTGTAATAACGAGATTAAGCCTGCTTACCTTATCTTAAAATCTTACATCGTAACATATACTGTAATAACGAGATTAACCCTGCTTACCTTATCTTTAAACCTTTCATCGTAACATATACCGTAATAACAAGATTAACTTAACTTACCTTATCTTTAAATCTTACATCGTAACATATACTGTAATAACGAGATTAACCCAGCTTACCTTATTTTTAAACCTTTCATCGTAACATATACTGTAATAACGAGATTAACCTAACTTACCTTATCTTTAAATCTTAAATCGTAACAAATACTGTAATAACGAGATTAACCCTGCTTACCTTATCTTTAACCTTTCATCGTAACATATACTGTAATAACGAGATTAACCCAGCTTACCTTATCTTTAAACCTTTCATCGTAACATATACCGTAATACCGAGATTAATCTAACTTACCTTATCTATAAATCTTACATCGTAACATATACTGTAATAACGAGATTTACCTATCTTACCTTATCTTTAAACCTTACATCGTAACATATACCGTAATAACGAGATTAACCTAACTTACCTCATCTATTAATCTTAAATCGTAACATATACTGTAATAACGAGATTAACCCTGCTTACCTTATCTTTAAATCTTACATCGTAACATATACTGTAATAACGAGATTAACCTAATTTACCTTATCTTTGAAAATACATCGTAACATATACCGTAATAACGAGATTAACCTAACTTACCTTATCTATAAATCTTACATCGTAACATATCCCGTAAAAACGACATTAACCTAACTTACCTTATCTATAAATCTTACATCGTAACATATACCGTAATAACGAGATTAACCTAACTTAACTTATCTTTAAACCTTTCATCGTAACATATACCGTAATAACGAGATTAACCTAACTTACCTTATCTATAAATCTTACATCGTAACATATACCGTAATAACGAGATTAACTTAACTTACCTTATTTTTAAACCTTTCATCGTAACATATACCGTAATAAAGAGATTAACCTAACTTACCTTATCTATAAATCTTACATCGTAACATATACCGTAATAACGAGATTAACCTAACTTACCTTATCTATAAATCTTACATCGTAACATATACCGTTATAACGAGATTAACCTAACTTAACTTATCTTTAAACCTTTCATCGTAACATATACCGTAATAACGAGATTAACCTAACTTACCTTATCTATAAATCTTACATCGTAACATATACCGTAAAAACGAGATTAACCTAACTTACCTTATCTATAAATCTTACATCGTAACATATACTGTAATAACGAGATTAACGCCGGAAGAAATGTACGTTTCTCTTTTACAAATTTGCATAATTGTCCAGAACGTCTCGATTAGATCTTCTTACATGATTTAATTCTACCAAT
Organism: Serripes groenlandicus; assembly: GCA_031761405.1. Classification (NCBI taxonomy): domain Eukaryota; kingdom Metazoa; phylum Mollusca; class Bivalvia; order Cardiida; family Cardiidae; genus Serripes; species Serripes groenlandicus. Next base: position 3,619,418 of record JASEVX010000011.1, read on the forward strand.
CCAATGACCTCTCGGGAGTTTCAAGACCTTGCCATAAAAATGTGACTGGAAAACAGATATCGCAGGGTCAGTGTGAAACTATGGTATCTGACATTTTTTTCTTCAAAAATGACTTTTTGCATAAACTAATTCCTTAAATTTTTTACATCTGGTAAACCAATATCAGGCCTGAAAAATGTCTCTTAATTTCACATTAACATTTTCCAATAAAATTGTGAATGAAAATGTTGTATATTACACATTTTAGTGCATGACTGTCTACGTTGATTTGTTGTCTTTAAAACCTTATTCATTTCATGTTGTTGTAGAAAATGAACAGGCTGAACGTGTTCACTTAAAATACACGTATTCACAGTCAACATTCAATTAATCATTTATTATGCTCAAAATGAGATTTCATAAAAACAAACGAATATGAATCTATTCAAATGAGATTATTTTATCATAAATTAATTTAAGGATTGAACCCAGCTTCCCCACACGTTTGAATGTATTATCATATCATATCACTTCTTATTGATTTCATTTATTATTAACTAGGAAATGCAGTGTGAAGAAATGAAATAATTTTGAAAGTGGTTTAAAAAGTCAATCAAACAAATATAGTATTTGTCAGCTTGTTTATATTGTAAAGTTTATTTTCAAATCAACATTACTTCACAATGACTTATACGGGTAAACAAATCAACGGCAAAGCCGGCGATGTTTCCCGTCAATAGGTAATGTGTATGAACTTTGCAAAAATTTGCTATACCGTCTTTCCAAAAATTGTGTCCAGAGCGAACTTTTCGACGCATGTATGCAGTCACGATACTCGTACGTTTTCATTGGATGAAAAGAAAATATCGAAAAAAAAAAAAAATCTATCATATTTTATGTGTGATAATTTGCGTGTAATAACACTCGTCGTCTATATTTAAAATGAGTCCAAATAAAAACTCGTATGGGTTTTTTGACTTTCCGGATGTTGATAAACAAAAAAACATGTCTGGTACCCTGAATTACAAAATTGTTAAATTACACAAAGCAGAGGACCAGTTCATTCGGTTAACCTATCTTTCGTCTGCAAAGGTTTCACTATGTCGGCGTCACCTTTTGGAAACTTGGCAGTTTAAGTCAGCGTTGTTTATTTACGAGTAAGTAGACACATTATTAATAATTCAGAGTGCTTATTTATTATTTAGTCGATTTATTATATTAAATCTGTTCTTAAACTCAAATTTAATTTTAATTTTTGGTTATTTTTAATTTCTATTTTGTTAGTGTGTTTATTTTTTTTAATCATGATTGGAGTAAAAGATATTTCCTATTGAGACAAAAAACAACATTTAGTTGAAATAGGGATTTTAATCATAGAAACTGGAAGTTAGCTGATAATTTTCTAACAACATATTTAAAATCATTTAATTCTTGAACTAAACATTATACTCTATCATGTTATCTATAAATAAATAAATAATATGTCAAAATGGTAGGTGTTATTTTGAATGAACATTGTTACAGTCTGAATCCAAGGTTACAAAGTAACAATATTTGTCAGAACCCTGTTTCCTTTGATCATCCATATTGTTCAATAAAAACACCACCAGCTTCTTTTAATGCTAATGATAATCACTCCTCCTCAAAGCCCAAAACAACAAAATCAGAAAGGTCTAAAAGATCAAAATTAAAAAAAAAGATAAAAAAGAAATTTAATGCTTTGAAAAAAAATGGAAATGTCCAAAGAAAAAGACAGACAAAAGTAAATTTTCAAAAATCTAGGAAGAATCGTGAAATCCTGAAAAGTACAAAATCAAATGATGTCCAGACCTCTTTTAAGGAATGCAAGGTTAAGAAAAGTGTAAAAAAACAACATGCATTATTTGATTTATGGACATATACTGGTACATATAATACTGTTAGCATTAATGAAATCAAAATGAAATCACTAAATGTCCCTGGAAATGGAAACTGTTTTTTTCATTAACTTAGTTTATCAATAAATGGTGATTTTGAGCAAACTCATTATTACAGACTATTAATCTGTAACTACATTCTTAACAACTGGGACCTGTGGGCCAATGCAGTGTCACTGCATCATGATATTAGCATAAACTCTGTAAACTTGTACTGGGAACATATGATTAACAGAAATGGATATGCTACTGCACTAGAAATCCAGGCTGCTTGTTTACTCTTAACGATGAACATCAACATTTGGCTGCGTGGAATCACTTACAGTGAAGAATTTAAACGTTTTATGCCACGCTACACTGAGCAAATATATATAACAGATAATGCAAGTGGAATTATAAATCTATTACTTCAAAATTCTCACTTCACAGTGTTAACAGGGTTGAATGAGCACAATAACATTGAGTCTGATATAAGCATTTCTTCCAAAAATGATGATTGTCATAAAAAAGGCAAAAGGTTACACATCATGAAAAAATGAGAAAGAAACTATCAACTGATACAACTGCAAATATAGTTGTTAATGAAAACATTGTGGAAAGAATATCAACACAAACAACTGGACAAAATGAAATTGTTAATGAAAACATTCAAACAACTAAACAAAATGAAGTTGTTCAGGGAAATATTGGTGAAGGTATTGATCAATGTAGAGAAATAAAGATCAAAAGTAACAAAACATATAGACATACACATAATTCCTCAAAGAATTGTTCTACTACAGTAAAAGAAGCAGACTCTTACAATAGATGCAGAAAGCTTGGATTACCGTTCTGTTTTTCAGAATTAAATGAAACAAATAAACAAATAACAGCCAGACAAAAACTCAATTTAAGAAAAATAGCACAGGCTCAGAAGAAACTAAACATAAATGTTGATAATTTACCACCACCTGCACCGCCTTCTAACGACAGTCAATACAACAAGGCAATGGATTGCATAAGAGCATTTGAACTTGAGAAAATGTCTTATAAATTTAATTGCTGTCATGTTTGTAATGAGCGAAGGCTTGAAATGAAAATGTCTAATTACAATTTATGTCTACGTTGCAAATCTGACAAATCAAGTGTAAAAATGTTCTCAGACCAAAATAATATGGATCCTAAACCAGCACCTGAAGAACTTTTTGATCTTACTCTTGTAGAGCAACAATTAATAGCAAGATTAGCCCCAGTCATCAACATTCATTTACTAAAGCATGGAGGTATTGCTGCAAATGGTCATTGCGTAACATTTCCACAAAATGTGAATGAACCAGCTAAGATACTTCCAAGGCTTCCAAGTGAAGTTAAAATCATAAGAACTCGCAAAAAGGGCTCAAACCACACTTCTAAAGAATTCAATGTCCAAAGATCAAAAATATTAAAGCACTTGAGTGGCTAAAATGATGTAATCCTCCATATGCTGATATTATTATCTGCAAATCTCGTGTAAATGCTCTACCTGAAAATGAACGTTTGGTTATTGATACAGTAGAAACAAGTGATTATAAATGTGACCCTGACAATGGTGCTGCTTCTGATCAAGTTGACCCTGATGACGTGGATGGGGAGACAAATTCTTGTGTTGGTCTGTCAGATATCACCTTTAATATTAACAACTCCACTATTAATCATGGCTTGCAAAATTAAGGCAGAAACTGGCCAGCCTCATTACTACATGTCTATGTTTACATAAGTGAATATGTATTGTACGTAAGTTTAACTACACCATTTTCTTCTTGAATGTTTGGTAAATGTTAATAAACTCTCCCCTACACTACAAACTCAGTATATCAAATGCATGCACAAAAGTAAATTATTATTCTGTTCTTGTTGTGTGGCATGTCAGCTACTAAACTACAGGGTGGTAGTTTAGCTTCAAAACTAGTTTTATTATGTAGCCCATACCCACACAGACAGAAAATTACAAGCCCCAGCCCTTTCCCATATATTCACACACTTTTTATCACCACTGCAGACAAATTGTGGAAACATTGTGACTAGACGAGAAATTGCTTATGGCAACTTCTCCTTTTGCCTCAATGCGTTCAACTTGATTCAACAATCATACCCCATTTAAAGAGATTTTCCACAAAGTTGCCTATATAAATTTTTGCAAATTTGTCTGCAGCAGATGATTGTATGTAGGAAAGGGTAAATGTATTATCAGCTAACTCCAGTGGTTACAGCTATGTTGTATACATCAAAATCAATACCAAAATTAATTCTTAAGGTTTTTTTTGTTTCATTTTCATTTAGTTCAACGGTCATTCTTTTGGACCATTTAGATCATTTTTCAAAATTCAAAATTTGGCTCTTAAAGAGGTGGCCTCCCCGTGGCTAGAGCTGGGCAGCATTATATCTATTACAGGTAAAATGTTGGCAAACTGCCTCTTCCAATCATACTTAATTTCATTTTTAATAGAAAATACTTTTTAGATAGTTAAATCATTGGTAATTATGTTTGTGGTAAACCAATCCATTTGTTTGCCCGCAATAGCTCCCACCTATATTCATATTAATTATTAACTTATTACTCAATTATGTAGATACTAGATTTTAAAAACATTGTGGGTAAAGGAGGAATTGCTAGCAAATTCCCATGATATTCCATACAATACTTTCTTATAAGGCCTAAATGTTAACGTTTTAGGTATGAAGTTCGTGGATGTTATGCAGCAGTTAAATTACTTTCAGTATGGTACATGTATATCAGTGTAAACGTTAAGTTATTTTGACAATTATACGAAAAAAAAACATAAATGGGGTTTTTCGCTTATAGGTAACGGGCGTGAGATTTTTTTTTTTTTTTCAATAACCCATGAAGCTTTCTGAAACGAAACTGGAAAAATCAATGGAGGCCGCCATTTTGGATATGTATAAAAAGCAGACGTAAAACACAGATTGAAAATTATTGTCGGCTTTTTAATCATTTTTTTTAAAATCGGTATTTTGGGTATGTATAAAGTGAGCAGAAAAACACGGATTGAAAATAATTGTCGTCTTTTTAATCAATTTTTTTAAAATCGATATTTAAGATCATTAAAGTGCTGGAATTAACAGTTGTACGAAAAGTTAAAAATAAATGGAAATCTATAAGAAATATGTTTTTACCGTTCGTCAAAAAAACGACAGCATTAGCGTTCTACGCCCGAAACAAAATGTTGACTGTATCGTAGCCAAAGAAGGACGTGACGTCATTTCCGTTACACTTCATCTTGGCGTAACGTCAATGGAGCGACGTCGTTTCCCGCAAAAAAGTGGTATCAACATGAAAGACCCCAAATTCCTATACATGAGCTATTGACTCAATCATTCAAAGTATAATTATTTATCAAACATTGTGGCAAAAGGATAACTTGCGACAATCTTTTCCTAAATCGTTGCATAGGCCTCAGATTTTCTGAAAGTCTTTACTTTATTATTTTCTGTTCGTAATAATAGACGACAGCAATACGAATTCCAAATATGTTTTGATAATGCAAGACACATGACATTAACATTATTATTGTCTAGTCAATTACTTATAAATCCTTTTTTATGGCCAAAGTATGCTCTTTAATTTTTGTTTATAATTATCTTGCGTTTTTTTCGTAAATAGGTAGCACCTATAAATATATTAATGAATACGAAAAACACGGATTGAACATTATTGTCGTCTTTTTAATCATTTCTTTTTAAAATCGATATTTAAGATCATTAAAGTGCTGTTATGTGGGAATTAACATTTGAACGAAAAGTTAAAAATAAATGGAACTCTGTAAGAAATAGGTTTTCCCGTTCGTCAAAAAAACGACAGCATTACCCCCGAACCTAAATTTTGACTGTATCGTAGCCAAAGAAGGACGTGACGTCATTTCCGTTACAATTCATCTTGGCGTAACGTCAATGGAGCGAAGTCGTTTCCCGCAAAAAAAGTGGTATCAACATGAAAGACCCCAAATTCCTATACATGACCTATTGACTCACTTATTCAAAGTATAATTATTTATCAAACATTGTGGCAAAAGATAACTTTCTCATAAGGAACAATTGTTCTTTTGGCGACAACCTTTTCCTAAATCGTTTGTTGCAAAGGCCTCAGAAACCGTCTCTAATAGGGAAAGCTACATAATTTGTTAAAGTCATATTGAATGGTTGAAAAAGGCAGTCGCCAGGTGGCATCAGAAAAGGCTGATCTATTTGCTTCTTTACCATAATGCAGGTGATCGATTAAGGATCATCTTGGCCCTCATGTTTTAACATCGTTCATTATAAATGTATTCCTTGATTTTCTGAAAGTCTTTACTTTATTATTTTCTGTTCGTAATAATAGACGACAGCAATACGAATTCCAAATATGTTTTGATAATGCAAGAAACAAGACATTAACATTATTATTGTCTAGTCAATTACTAATAAATCCTTTTTTATGGCCAAAGTATGCTCTTTAATTTCTGTCTATAATTTACTTGCGTTTTTTCGTAAATAGGTAGCACCTATAGATATATTAATCATTAATGTCTGAGACATTGACTCAAAGGTTACTAAGAAGTGGGGCCAGCCTTCATGATTTACCCGCATTGATAAAGTTGAAATCATTATGACAAAAATGAAATTTCTCTCTTTTTCCACAATGTTTCTAAATGTCGTTTGCCTGTCTCTCGGAATCCTTTAACATGTTAAGTTGAACATCTCCAGTGTTTGATCTAATCCGAAAGATCGAAGCAGTTAAATACTAGACAGTCTATCGGATAGACGAATGGGTCTAACCATAATAATACTTGAATAAACATTCAATACAAAATAAAAAGAATCTTCTGAAAATGATTGAGATCATAGATTTTATCAAATTATTTTGAAAAATGCATAAATAATTCACCCCATTAGGACATGAAGCCTTTTGAAAAAAATCGTTATTCAAAATCTTCTTAAACAATATGCATCTGTGACTACATGTATGTATACATCTTTAATGGGACCTTTCTGAAACTTACACATATTATTTTATTCAGTGAGTACAAAAAGCCTATTAAAAAGATTTGTTGAATACTTGATGAATTAATCTTTGTTAAAAGTTAAGAAATGATTTGCTAAGGACACATGGGATATTATCGTTTTTACTTGCACAGTATTATATGACACTGTACTGGCTGCATGTGTTTCTCTACTTGGGACATTGGCTTGCTCAAGGAGAGAAAACCATGCAGCCAATCGTGAGCTGGAATCTGGGACCTCTCGCTTTCAGGGCGTGTACTCTACCGACTGAGCTAACTGGGCCGCTACATGTAATTTCTCTAATTGTGTAGAAGTTCGACACGTGACAAACACCCCCTGCTTAACGGGAATTTGGTTTTCGAATTTCGGAACAGCAGTGCATAGAATGTCTTAATATACACAGCAAGCGCCGCAAGCCTGACTAAGCAGTGCTGCCACGGCCCTACATTTGGGCGCCAATGTAACAAGGAGAGCAACACATGCAGTATGGGGCTCAAAAACAGGCATCAGGCTTTCAGGGCGAGTACTCGACCGACAGCGCTAACTTGGCGGCTTACATGTAATCTCTCCAATCCCAAGACATACATCCCTGCTTAACTGGAATTTAATCCTTTAATGAATGAAGAATGATAAAATGTCAGCGTGAATGAAAGAAATATGTCTTTCCACTGAATTGTTAAATTGTGATATGCATAACTTGTATTTATTTGTATGTAAAGAAATCTCAAAATATATGGGGAAAATAAAGGGGAAAAAGAAACAAACAAGTAATAGAAGAAGTGGGTCTGGTTAGTGTTATGTCGTCAGTATTATAGGAGGAGCAGAGTGCTTCATATAGTCACACACAGGCACTAGATCTAGTTCCTTACTCTGAAACTATTCATTTGAAAAATCCTTTTTTCGAAAAAAAAGAAAAAAAAAATACAGTGGTATGCGAACTCGGATCAGATGCTTCATATTCTATCATCTTAACCACTTGACTTACTTCGCATTATATACTTCACTTTAATGTAACCGAATATGACGTTGCGTGTACACCATAGATAATATTATCATATTATATATAGTAAACAAGAAAAAAACATTGTACTGACAACGACGATAATCATATATACGACAATATATATAAAGATAATTTTAACAAGATTGATTGTGTTTTTGTTTTTAAATTCATATTCTTAGTGCATCGCATTCCAAACATTTTAACACTCAAGCTAGCCTTTATCTCGTACATGTATGTGTATGTGTACAAGTTATCAATTCTTCAGTTTCTAAGGTAAAACATATAAATGAGTAAAGAAAACTGTAAGCTTATTATCTAACACAGATTACTACTAAGTACGATTGTAAATTGTGTTTTCCTATGTGAAGCATATGCCACTTGAGCATGTTGGAATGATGCCGAACTGTACGCCGATACTGTAGTTTACAATCAGAAACTAAAACGGTAATGTGAAAACGCTTTAAGAATCATGTCATATGGCTGTCCACTCTCAGATAGTAACATGTTTCTTTGTAACGCTAATCCACCTTCTAAAGTGATCTAGTGTGTATTCATTTGTGCTTAAGCCGACTTCAATTAATGACGGATATAGGTTGTATTAAGTCTAGCGGACAACACACGCCACGGGTTACTTGATAGACAGGCGACATTTGGCCATTTGGAAAAGACCGTTAATTGAATCGCGCTTTGCGAAGGTCGCTCATTTTGCTTTCAACATTGTTTCAATTATATCTCGGCGATTAGTGATTATTCTAACACTTGCAAGTCAGTCATTATTATAGCCCACACTCTTGAGTGTATTTGGTAAGAACCATTCTCGGATCGAACCCGCGACCTCCCGCGCCCGATGTTGACGTTTATCACTACACCACTGAGGCGGTCCAACGGACGTTTATATATCGCTTAAACAGGCTGCCATTGTACCACATGTGTACGCTAATGCATTATACATATTAAACTGAGAGCTGCTTTCATTTGGTATAACATCTTAACATATCACTCTTTGAAAAGCATGTCACCTTTAAAACAGAATTACAAACTCTAAGAATGTTTTATGTACTCAAAAATGAAACCTTCGAGGAATATTTCTGTTTGGTCGATTCCAGGAATTATTTACTTTTGACCAATCGAAATGCTTGAACACACAGTGAGTCTGCGAACAAAGTATGAGTACATTGTTATAGCTCTGAAGCCTGAATAAACATTTAACATTAATGTCGCATTTGTATAAGTGTTAAAGTGGACGCCTGTCTCTACGCATTGATTTATTTGTGATTAGAACTTGCAATTGTATACAGTGTTACACAATGTCACAAACATTAGGAAGCAACTCATATACTTTCTTTCGAAAATAAACCCGCTATGTCAGCTCCTATGTCGACCCGTTTATAGAAAATAAACCCGCTATGTCAGCTCCTATGTCGGTCCGTATATAGAAAATAAACCCGCTATGTCAGCTCTCATGTCGACCCGTTTATAGAAAATAAACCCGGTATGTTAGCTCCTATGTCGACCTGTTTATAGAAAATAGACCAACTATGTTAGCTCTTATGTCGACCCGTTTATAGAAAATAAACCCAGTATGTCAGCTCCTATGTCGACCCGTTTATAGAAAAAACATGTTACGGGTAAATTAATTGTTAGGGGTAAATTACATATAAGTGGTAAATTACATATAAGTGGTAAATTACATATAAGTGGTAAATTAATTGTTAGTGGTAAATTACATGTTAGTTTTAAAATACATATAAGTGGTAAATTAATTGTTTGTGGTAAGTTACATATAAGTGGGAAATTACAGTGGTAAATTACATATAAGTGGGAAATTACAGTGGTAAATTACATATAAGTGGGAAATTACATGTTAGTGGTAAATTACAGTGGGAAATTACATGTTAGTGGTAAATTACAGTGGGAAATTACTTATAAGTGGGAAATTACATATAAGTGGTTATTACAGTGGTAAATTACATGTTAGTGGTAAATAACATGTAAGTGGTAAATTACATGTTAGTGGTAAATTACATGTAAGTGGTAAATTACATGTTAGTGGTAAATTACATATAAGTGGTAAATTACATGGTAGTTGTAAATTACATATAAGTGGTAAATTACATGTTAGTGGTAAATTACATATAAGTGGTAAATTACATGTTAATGGTAAATTACATATAAGTGGTAAAATACATGTTAGTTGTAAATTACATGTTAGTGCTAAATTACATGTTAGTGGTAAATTAAGATATAAGTGGTAAATTACATGTTAGAAGTAAATTACATGTAAGTGGTAAATTACATGTTAGTGGTAAATTACATGTTAGTGGTAAATTACATATAAGTGGTAAATTATATATAAGTGGAAAATTACATGTTAGTTGTAAATTACATATAAGTAGTAAATTACATATAAGTGTTAAATTACATGTTAGTGGTAAATTACATATAAGTGGTAAATTACATGTTAGTTGTAAATTACATATAAGTGGTAAATTACATATAAGTGGTAAAATACATGTTAGTGGTAAATTACATAAAAGTGGTAAAATACATGTTAGTTGTAAATTACATGTTAGTTGTAAATTTAGTTGTAAATTACATATAAGTGGTAAATTACATATAAATGGTAAATTACATGTTAGTGGTAAATTACATGTTAGGCCTAGTTGTAAATTACATATAAGTGTTAAATTACATGTAAGTGGTAAATTACATGTTAGTGGTAAATTACATATAAGTGGTAAATTACATGTTAATGGTAAATTACATATAAGTGGTAAAATACATGTTAGTGGTAAATTACATGTAAGTGGTAAATTACATTTTAGTGGTAAATTACATATAAGTGGTAAATTACATGTAAGAGGTAAATTACATATAAGTGGTAAAATACTTGTTAGTGGTAAATTACATGTTAGTGGCGTATGACCTGGCTGGAGATCGACTACCCAAAACTTCGGACTCTCTACCACTTCACCATCGATGTGGTCACATGATCAATATACACATCATCATGGTAGAAACAAATGATGTCCCAAAATTGCCGCAGAAAATATGACTGATAGTCGTTCTCTTATAGATAACATGTCTTATTTCCGAGATAGATATTTCACTGAGACATCCGAGCAATCTTTCATCTCTTATCGTCGATACTTGAATTGAACTCCCTGTACAATTGGAAAAATGATTCGGCGACATGATTTAACCAGGGGTCGTATATTTCGTTTTGATACGTCATATGATCTCGATTTGATGAATGGTACCAATTTACTGAGTCATTAAATTGAATAACCTTTTCTTTAATTATTGATTTCAACAAAAGACTTTCTATCGTTTTTCGCCAATATCGATATTGTTACATGTACGTATATGATAACTGTTTCCAGAGATATTCAGTAATCAGACGAAATAATTCAAATAGATTTTAAAATAACAAATAACTTGAGCCGCATCTAGTGACCTCGGATCTGAGTGCCAGTCCTATATGGCAACACTTAGCGATCCGTGGGCATTGTATTGGTAGGTATATACTGGTTTTATGTTATCAAAAGTTGTATATGGATGGACAGGGCAATTAATGGTCCGGTAAAACTGCGCAGACTCGCCTACTCCCCACTGTCGGTACAGAGAACAAGACCACACATATTAGGAAGAAACTCATATACTTTCTTTCGAAAATAAACCCGCTATGTCAGCTCCTATGTCGACCCGTTTTTAGAAAATAAACCCGCTATGTCAGCTCCTATGTCGACCCGTTTATAGAAAATAAACACGCTATGTCAGCTCCTATGTCGACCCGTTTATAGAAAATAAACACGCTATGTCAGCTCCTATGTCGAATCGTTTATAGAAATAAACCCGCTATGTCAGCTCCTATGTCGAACCGTTTATAGAAAACAAACCCGCTATGTCAGCTCTATGTCGACCCGTTTATATAAAATAAACCTGCTATGTCAGCTCCTATGTCGAACCGTTTATAGAAAATAAACCCGCTATGTCAGCTCCTATGTCGATCCGTTTATATAAAACAAACCCGCTATGTCAGCTCATATGTCGACCCGTTTATATAAAATAAACCCGCTATGTCAGCTACCATGTCGAACCGTTTATAGAAAATAAACCCGCTATGTCAGCTCCTATGTCGAACCGTTTATAGAAAATAAACCCGCTATGTCAGCTCCTATGTCGATCCCTTTATAGAAAACAAACCCGTTATGTCAGCTCATATGTCGACCCGTTTATAGAAAATAAACCTGCTATGTCAGCTCCCATGTCGACCCGTTTATAGAAAATAAACCCGCTATGTCAGCTCCTATGTCGAACCGTTTATAGAAAATAAACCCGCTATGTCAGCTCCTATGTCGAACCGTTTATAGAAAATAAACCCGCTATGTCAGCTCCTATGTCGATCCGTTTATAGAAAACAAACCCGCTATGTCAGCTCATATGTCGAACCGTTTATAGAAAATAAACCCGCTATGTCAGCTCCCATGTCGACCCGTTTATAGAGAACAAACCATACTAGATAGGCGAGCTCTTGATAAGTGGGAGTAAACGATTGGCATTTCTCCCACTAATATTTCTCTTATTACAATACCAACCCCTTTGAAGGGGTTACACACACGTATCTTCTGAGTGGGTCGATTCTTTTGAGTGCCAGCAACATAGTGTTTAAAGGTCAAATTAAGATTTCAGTCTATGATATATACACCTTATTAAGCGTTTACTTGCCTAAATCACCTAGAATATACAACAGCCGACATGAGCGAAATAATGTCTTATTGCATTCTCCTAACGACATCGCACAAAATGGTATGGTAATGGAGAACGTAGGTTTCACTGGACGTCTTTAGGCACAGGTTACATCTCTAAGGCTTTTCTAATTGTAGGCGAACAGCTCACTTTCATTTAGGACGTGCGCATTCACATTCGCATTATATCTTCCTTTTTTCCTAATTACCCGTTTTCATTAAGAATGCCAAGATGGAATTTACAAACGATACTTGGATTGCATATTCACCAACAGTGAATCTAGGAAGGTCTAGTTTACGACAGGAAGTATGATTGATTGTAACGTTATCATAGATAAAATGCCTTATTTCCGAGACAAATATATCGCTAAGGCATCCAGGTCAGATTTCATATATTTTTCTTATTTTATCTTTAACACTTCGGTAAATAAAACAACTTGCCACAAACTCTTGGATTATAAAGCCATTTAAAGGATTTTGTTTTCCGCGTAGTATTACAACAAAAACCTCATACTACAACGCTCCTTGGCTTCTTACCAATCAGATATTCAAATTGTGGCATAATTTTAAAAGTTTGATGCATGATTTCTGTCTAGAAATCATTTAAACAGGGTTCCAATGACCTGCATGATAATCTCAATGAAATCAGACACAAAACTGTGTTGTACGGACGTTGCGTTTGCTACTGCAGGGAAGCCAAGTTCTGTTATTTATGAACATGGGATAATATGTACCTTGATACTGTGAACCGTAGTCACCCTGTTCGGTTCTATCAATCAGACTAAAGTGTACGGGCTTCACGGACATGGTTCTTCCAATCAGACTATATTGTACGGGCTTCATGGACATGGTTCTTCCAATCAGACTATATTGTACGGGCTTCACGGACATGGTTCTTCCAATCAAACTATATTGTACGGGCTTCACGGACATGGTTCTACCAATCAGACTATATTGTACGGGCTTCACGGACATGGTTTTTCCAATCAGACTATATTGTACGGGCTTCACCGACATGGTTCTTCCAGTCAGACTATATTGTACGGACACGGTTCTACCAATCAGTCTATATTGTACGGGCTTCACTATCTCGGTTCTACCAATCAGACTATATTGTACGGGCTTCACTAACTCGGTTCTACCAATCAGACTATATTGTACGGGCTTCACTAACTCGGTTCTACCAATCAGACTATATTGTACGGGCTTCACAAACTCGGTTCTACCAATCAGACTATATTGTACGGGCTTCATGGACATGGTTCTATCAATCAGACTATATTGTACGGGCTTCACTAACTCGGTTCTATCAATCAGACTATATTGTACGGGCTTCACTAACTCTGTTCTATCAATCAGACTATATTGTACGGGCTTCACTAACTCTGTTATATCAATCAGACTATATTGTACGGGCTTCACTAACTCTGTTATATCAATCAGACTATATTGTACGGGCTTCACTAACTCGGTTCTACCAATCAGACTATATTGTACGGGCTTCACTGACTCGGTTCTACCAATCAGACTATATTGTACGGGCTTCACAAACTCGTTTCTACCAATCAGACTATATTGTACGGGCTTCACAAACTCGGTTCTATCAGTCAGACTATATTGTGTGGGCTTCACAAACTCGGTTCTATCAATCCGATTATATGGTACGAGCTTCACGAATTCTGTTTTTCAAATCAGATTGTAGATAAAAGCACGAGCAGATAGTTTTGAACCCACTTTTTTATCTTTATTTAACCAAATTTGCAGAGACAATATAGATTTTCATTTTGGAATAAACTATCATCATATTATTTTAAGTATATGATATGTAAATTACCATATCTGAAAGTTTCGTTTATATGCATACACTCATATTCGATGTATGCTATTTGACCACGGATAGACCCTCGTATGTAACCTCACGTGGGGCAAGTAGAGACGAGTATTTAGAGAGCATCCCCTTTCACGTCAGCAGTCAGCAAACGCATTAAGCTTATGATAACATTTGTGGTCGCTAAAATAATTAAGTAGTTTGATGAGTGTTATACGCAGAAATGCGCTTCAACCATTCACAAGCTTACTTTGCTCGAGATAGGGTAAAACAAGCTTCACATTTCTTTGCTCACATTTTGTAAAAAAAATGACAAATATAAACATTAAGTTGTTTTAATAGTAGGCCTATGTGTATGTGGAAGATACCAGTTTGGTAAATGCAACAATTCCATTGAAATATAACATAATACACATATCTCTTTTAAATGCACATCAAATGTTTCAGTATCTGTCATGTTAAAGGGAAGTGATGTCAAAATAACAGTTACAGGGATTATATCGTAACAGCACGTGGGTATATAATAACATCATATGTCTATTTTGAAAGCGCTAAAAGGACAATCGGCATCTAATCCATCTTAGTTAGAACGTTTTGGTAGGAAACACATGGCCAATAACTGAAAATATCTGTCCCAGTAATGGTGTTTGAACTATTTCCCTCATACAGATGCATGTTATTGCTTCTGCAGCAGACATATTTTTAAAAAAACAAACATTGTGTGTGGCAAGATGAGAAACTGCCAATAAAGAGTAAGTTTTTAGTTTGCCTGTATGATTCCATTTTGTTCAACTATTATAATGTTATCAACAGAGCGTGTTCCTATTTTGACAATAGATTCTCAAAGTCGTCTGTTGAAGATTTGTCGTATATAGGAAAGGGTTCAGACCGTAGCTTGTCAGTTGGACAGGCATCACAGAATAATAAATATCCTTTGGACACAAAGTTAGTATCTAAACCACGTCACTCGAAAATCGGTATTTTGCTATCGCTCTGTTTGTTAAGGATCATCACTGTACGTTATATTGTCCTGTATGGCTCTGTCTGTTAAGGATCATCACTGTACGTTATATTGTCCTGTATGGCTCTGTCTGTTAAGGATCATCACTGTACGTTATATTGTCCTGTATCGCTCTGTCTGTTAAGGATCATCACTGTACGTTATATTGTCCTATATCGCTTTGTCTGTTAAGGATCATCACTGTACGTTATATTGTCCTATATGGCTTTGTCTGTTAAAGATCATCACTGTACGTTATACTGTCCTGTATGGCTCTGTCTGTTAAGGATCTTCCCTGTACGTTATATTGTCCTGTATCGCTCTGTCTGTTAAGGATCATCACTGTACGTTGGATTGTCCTATATCGCTCTGTCTGTTAAGGATCATCACTGTACGTTATATTGTCCTATATGGCTCTGTCTGTTAAGGATCATCACTGTACGTTATATTGTCCTATATGGCTTTGTCTGTTAAAGATCATCACTGTACGTTGTATTGTCCTATATGGCTCTGTCTATTAAGGATCTTCCCTGTACGTTATATTGTTCTGTATGGCTCTGTCTGTTAAGGATCTTCCCTGTACGTTATATTGTCCTGTATCGCTCAGTCTGTTAAGGATCATCACTGCACGTTATATTGTCCTATATGGCTCTGTCTGTTAAGGATCATCACTGTACGTTATATTGTCCTATATGGCTCTGTCTGTTAAGAATCATCACTGTACGTTATATTGTCCTATATGGCTTTGTCTGTTAAAGATCATCACTGTACGTTATATTGTCCTATATGGCTCTGTCTGTTAAGGATGTTCCCTGTACGTTATATTGTTCTGTATGGCTCTGTCTGTTAACGATCTTCCCTGTACGTTATATTGTCCTGTATCGCTCTGTCTGTTAAGGATCATCACTGTACGTTATATTGTCCTATATGGCTCTGTCTGTTAAGGATCATCACTGTACGTTATATTGTCCTATATGGCTTTGTCTGTTAAGGATCATCACTGTACGTTATATTGTCCTATATGGCTTTGTCTGTTAAGGATCATCACTGTACGTTATATTGTCCTATATGGCTCTGTCAGTTAAGGATAATCACTGTACGTTATACTGTCATATATCGCTATGTCTGAGTAGGATCATCCCTGTACGTTATATTGTCCTATATCGCTATGTCTGATTAGGATCATCCCTGTACGTTATACTGTCATATATCGCTCTGTCTGTTTAGGATTATCACTGTACGTTATATTGTCATATATCGCTTTGTCTGATAAGGATCATCCCTGTACGTTATATTGTCATATATCGCTCTGTCTGTTTAGGATCTTCCCTGTACGTTATATTGTCGTATATGGCTTTGTCTGGTTAGGATCTTCCCTGTACGTTATATTGTCATATATCGCATTGTCTTATTATGATCTTCCCTGTACGTTATATTGTCCTATATGGCTGTGTCTGATTAGGATCTTCCCTTCCCGTTATATTGTAATATATCGCTTTGTCCTATTAGGATCTTCCCTGTACGTTGTATTGTCCTATATCGCTTTGTCTTATTCGGATCATCCCTGTACGTTATATTGCAATATATCACTTTGTCTTACTATGATCTTCCCGGTACGTTTTATTGTAATTTATCGCTTTGTCTTATTATGATCTTCCCTGTACGTTATATTGTCCTATATTGCTTTGTCTTATTATGATCTTCCCTGTACGTTATATTGTCCTATATCGCTTTATCTTATTATGATCTTCCCTGTACGTTATATTGTCCTATGTCGCTTTGTCTTATTATGATCTTCCCGGTACGTTATATTGTAATATATCGCTTTGTCTTATTATGATCTTCCCTCTACGTTATATTGTAATATATCGCTTTGTCTTATTATGATCTTCCCTGTACGTTATATTGTCCTATATCGCTTTGTCTTATTATGATCTTCCCTGTACGTTATATTGTAATATATCGCTCTGTCTGATTAGGATCATCCCTGTACGTTATACTGTCATATATCGCTCTGTCTGTTTAGGATTTTCACTGTACGTTATATTGTCATATATCGCTCTGTCTGTTTAGGATCATCCCTGTACGTTATAATGTCATATATCGCATTGTCTGTTTAGGATCTTCCTTGTACGTTATATTGTCCTATATGGCTTTGTCTGGTTAGGATCTTCCCTGTACGTTATATTGTCATATATCGCATTGTCTTATTATGATCTTCCCTGCACGTTATATTGTCCTATATGGCTTTGTCTGATTAGGATCTTCCCTGTACGTTATATTGTAATATATCGCTTTGTCTTATTAGGATCTACCCTGTACGTTATATTGTAATATATCGCTTTGTCTGTTAAAGATCTTCCCTGTACGTTATATTGTAATATATCGCTCTGTCTGTTAAGGATCTTCCTTGTACGTTATATTGTCCTATATGGCTTTGTCTTATTAGGATCATCCCTGTACGTTATATTGTAATATATCGCTTTGTCTAATTAGGATCATCCCTGTACGTTATATTGTCCTATATCGCTTTGTCTGTTAAGGATCTTCCCTGTACGTTATATTGTAATATATCGCTCTGTCTGTTAAGGATCTTCCTTGTACGTTATATTGTCCTATATGGCTTTGTCTTATTAGGATCATCCCTGTACGTTATATTGTAATATATCGCTTTGTCTGATTAGGATCATCCCTGTACGTTATATTGTCCTATATTGCTTTGTCTTATTATGATCTTCCCTGTGCGTTATATTGTCCTATATCGCTTTGTCTTATTATGATCTTCCCTGTACGTTATATTGTCCTATATCGCTTTGTCTTATTATGATCTTCCAGGTACGTTATATTGTAATATATCGCTTTGTCTTATTATGATCTTCCCTGTACGTTATATTGTCCTATATCGCTTTGTCTTATAATGATCTTCCCTGTACGTTATATTGTAACATATCGCTCTGTCTGATTAGGATCATCCCTGTACGTTATATTGTCCTATATCGCTCTGTCTGATTAGGATCATCCCTGTACGTTATACTGTCATATATCGCTCTGTCTGTTTAGGATTATCACTGTACGTTATATTGTCATATATCGCTCTGTCTGTTTAGGATCTTCCCTGTACGTTATGATGTCATATATCGCATTGTCTTATTATGATCTTCCTTGTACGTTATATTGTCCTATATGGCTTTGTCTGGTTAGGATCTTCCCTGTACGTTATATTGTCATATATCGCATTGTCTTATTATGATCTTCCCTGCACGTTATATTGTCCTATATCGCTCTGTCTTATTAGGATCTACCCTGTACGTTATATTGTAATATATCGCTCTGTCTGTTAAGGATCTTCCTTGTACGTTATATTGTCCTATATGGCATTGTCTTTTTAGGATCATCCCTGTACGTTATATTGTAATATATCGCTTTGTCTGATTAGGATCATCCCTGTACGTTATATTGTCCTATATCGCTTTGTCTGTTAAGGATCATCCCTGTACGTTATATAGTCATATATCGCTTTGTCTGATTAGGATCATCACTGTACGTTATATTGTAATATATCGCTTTTTCTGTTAAGGATCATCACTGTAAGTTATATTGTAATATATCTCTTTGTCTGATTAGGATCATCCCTGTACGTTATATTGTCCTATATCGCTTTGTCTGTTAAGGATCATCCCTGTACGTTATATAGTCATATATCGCTTTGTCTTATTATGATCATCCCTGTACGTTATATTGTAATATATCGCTTTGTCTGTTAAGGATCTTCCCTGTACGTTATATTGTCCTATATCGCTTTTTCTGTTAAGGATCTTCCCTGTACGTTATATTGTCCTATATAGCTTTGTCTTATTAGGATCATCCCTGTACGTTATATTGTAATATATTGCTCTGTCTTATTAGGATCATCCCTGTACGTTATATAGTCATATATCGCTTTGTCTTATTATGATCATCCCTGTACGTTATATTGTAATATATCGCTCTGTCTGTTAAGGATCTTCCCTGTACGTTATATTGTAATATATCGCTTTGTCTGTTAAGGATCTTCCCTGTACGCTATATTGTCCTATATGGCTTTGTCTGTTAAGGATCTTCCCTGTACGTTATATTGTCCAATATAGCTTTGTCTTATTAGGATCATCCCTGTACGTTATATTGTAATATATTGCTCTGTCTTATTAGGATCATCCCTGTACGTTATATTGTAATATATCGCTTTGTCTTATTATGATCATCCCTGTACGTTATATTGTAATATATCGCTCTGTCTGTTAAGGATCTTCCCTGTACGTTATATTGTAATATATCGCTTTGTCTGTTAAGGATCTTCCCTGTACGCTATATTGTCCTATATGGCTTTGTCTGTTAAGGATCATCCCTGTACGTTATATAGTCATATATCGCTTTGTCTTATTATGATCATCCCTGCACGTTATATTGTAATATATCGCTTTGTCTGTTAAGGATCTTCCCTGTACGTTATATAGTCATATATCGCTTTGTCTTATTATGATCATCCCTGTACGTTATATTGTAATATATCGCTTTGTCTTATTAGGATCATCCCTGTACGTTATATTGTAATATATCGCTCTGTCTTATTATGATCATCCATGTATGTTATATTGTAATATATCGCTTTGTCTGTTAAGAATCTTCCCTGTACGTTATATTGTCCTATATCGCTTTGTCTGTTAAGGATCTTCCCTGTACGTTATATTGTCCTATATCGCTTTGTCTTATTAGGATCTTCCCTGCACGTTATATTTTAACATATCTCCTTGCCTGTTTAGGATCTTCCCTGTACGTTACATTGTCCTATATCGCTTTGTCTAATTAGGATCATCCCTGTACGTTACATTGTAATATATCGTTTTGTCTTATTAGGATCTTCCTTGTACGTTATATTGTCCTATATCGCTCTGTCTGATTAGGATGATCCCTGTACGTTATATTGTAATATATCGCTTTGTCTTATTATGATCTTCCATGTACGTTATATTGTAATATATCGCTTTGTCTTATTAGGATCCTCCCTGTACGTTTTATTGTCCTATATCGCTTTGTCTAATTAGGATGATCCCTGTACGTTATATTGTATTATTATACCTCACGTGACTTTGTAATGTTAAATTCTCATATACTCATCATGGGCAATTTCTTACTGTTTCATGCTAACAGTACGTTTTTGACCGGTTAACAGTATACTGTTACATGGCAGGCGCGTGAAAATGTTGGTTATGCACGTGCATGACGTCATTTCAAACAATAACGTCACCTTTTAGATGCGCGTGCCATGTAACAGTATACTGTTAACCGGTATATTCATATGTGTGTGTTACATTGTTGTAGATCTACCCATGTTCACCTCCCCTACAAAGGTACAGAATAAATTAAAAAACGTGTAATTTTGTTCGGTATAATAAAATAAATATTGCATGGCTTCCAGTGTGACAGTACATATTGTCAACATTCGGTAAAATACTGTTAACCTCGGCTTCGCCTCGGGTAACAGTATTTTCCTCATGTTGACAATATGTACTGTCACACTGGAAGCCATGCAATATTTATATAATATATCGCTTTGTCTAATTAGGATGATCCCTGTACGTTATATTGTAATATATCGCTTTGTCTTATTAGGATCTTCCCTTTACGTTATATTGTAATATATCGCTTTGTCTTATTAAGATCTTCCCTGTACGTTATATTGTCCTATATCGCTTTGTCATATTAGGATCATCCCTGTACGTTATATTGTCCTATATCGCTTTGTCTTATTAAGATCTTCCCTGTACGTTATATCGTAACATATCGCTTTGTCTTATTAAGATCTTCCCTGTACGTTATATTGTAATATATCGCTTTGTCTTATTAGGATCTTCCCTGCACGTTATATTGTAATATATCGCTTTGTCTTATTAGGATCATCCCTGTACGTTATATTGTAATATATCGCTCTGTCTTATTATGATCATCCATGTATGTTATATTGTAATATATCGCTTTGTCTGTTAAGAATCTTCCCTGTACGTTATATTGTCCTATATCGCTTTGTCTGTTAAGGATCTTCCCTGTACGTTATATTGTCCTATATCGCTTTGTCTTATTAGGATCTTCCCTGCACGTTATATTTTAATATATCTCCTTGCCTGTTTAGGATCTTCCCTGTACGTTACATTGTCCTATATCGCTTTGTCTAATTAGGATAATCCCTGTACGTTACATTGTAATATATCGTTTTGTCTTATTAGGATCTTCCTTGTACGTTATATTGTCCTATATCGCTCTGTCTGATTAGGATGATCCCTGTACGTTATATTGTAATATATCGCTTTGTCTTATTATGATCTTCCATGTACGTTATATTGTAATATATCGCTTTGTCTTATTAGGATCCTCCCTGTACGTTTTATTGTCCTATATCGCTTTGTCTAATTAGGATGATCCCTGTACGTTATATTGTAATATATCGCTTTGTCTTATTAGGATCTTCCCTGTACGTTATATTGTAATATATCGCTTTGTCTTATTAAGATCTTCCCTGTACGTTATATTGTCCTATATCGCTTTGTCATATTAGGATCATCCCTGTACTTTATATTGTCCTATATCGCTTTGTCTTATTAAGATCTTCCCTGTACGTTATATCGTAACATATCGCTTTGTCTTATTAAGATCTTCCCTGTACGTTATATTGTAATATATCGCTTTGTCTTATTAGGATCTTCCCTGCACGTTATATTGTAATATATCGCTTTGTCTTATTAGGATCATCCCTGTACGTTATATTGTCGTATATGGCTTTGTCTGAATAGGATCTTCCCTGCACGTTATATTGTAATATATCGCTTTGTGTAATTAGGATCTTTCATGTACGTTATATTTTGATACTTCGCTCTGACTGATTATGATCTTCCCTGTACGTTATATTTTCCCATATCGCTTTGTCTTATTAAGATCTTCCCTGTACGTTATATTGTCCTATATCGCTTTGTCTTATTAAGATCTTCCCTGTACGTTATATTGTAATATATCGCTTTGTCTTATTAGGATCTTCCCTGCACTTTATATTGTAATATATCGCTTTGTCTTATTATGATCATCCCTGTACGTTATATTGTCGTATATGGCTTTGTCTGAATAGGATCTTCCCTGCACGTTATATTGTAATATATCGCTTTGTCTAATTAGGATCTTTCATGTACGTTATATTGTCATACTTCGCTCTGACTGATTATGATCTTCCCTGTACGTTATATTTTCCCATATGGCTTTGTCTGGTTAGGATCTTTCATGTACGTAAGCTAGTCCAATTTTCACCGTAGAAGCCTCTGAAGATTCAATATGGCAATAACTTGACAACACATGTTTGTAATGGGAACTTCTGGCAAAGTTTTAGATGTGCGTATGACACCACTCATTCTGATTCGGCTTTCCCTTGTTAGATATTTAGTCCCATGTTCATCCGAGCAGCATCTAGATATATACTATGACCATAAACTGACTGCATGCTTTTGTAATTGAAACGTCATTGCCATTCACAATCAAAGCACTCAAAGTGCTGACAGCAAGGGGCTAACTGCAGATCATGGCAACGCTGCATAACAACAAAACCTATTCCAATAAATATATCAAAGCAAAAAATAAACAATCTGTATTTACATTGTCTGGTTACTAAAAACAAAAAATGGTGGCATATTTGTTTTACCTTGTTTGAAATAATTTATATATACTTTGAAAATTGATATGATTCATTTTTATAAACAAAAGAATATTTGCACTGTGCTATAAAAGAAGAATACTGAATGTTCCGTGCCTGTAGATTATTTGACAGGAATCTACGTTAATACAAAATAATGAAATTGTAGCGGTCAGTCTTGTACGGCTTTATACAGTCACAGCTGCCTCAAAACAACTGAACAAGTTATTTTTCCGAAGCAAATGTGAACAAATACATGCCGTACTTTTTATTCTTTCAAATTCTCAATAAGTGTGAGTATCCAATGAGCACGTTGTAGAATTTGTTGATCCGAAGGTACTTATAGACCGTCGATGGTACATTTTACTCTTTAGCGTTTTTCTCGATGCTATCTATATTTATAGCGTGCTAGCGATTTTGCACCACGATGCAAATGAATTTCGAAATTATAAACATAAGGGCCGTGTTGTGTATATGTACAACATTAAATGAGGGAATAACTGTATAGCTTAGTAGAATATTTAATACTACAATGATTAACTTGAAATGCATTGGTTATATAGAAATATGTTACATTTAGCATACTATAGCATTTGACTCTACCCAGCCCCTTGCTTAAAACCACCGAACGTCTATTTACAATAAAAATGCATTCAGTCATCGGTTTTCATGTATTCCTAGTATACACATTTGGGACCAATTATAATACACTGCCATAAACAAACTGCATCAACCTCTCCAAACACTAACACTATTACCAACAAAATTTAAAAAATTGATTTGTATTGGGAATGGAGTATCTAGATACAAATACCGCTTCTACAGCGTTGCTGTTTTAGCCGGCTTTGATAGCGACTTTGGTAGAGTGATTGACCTTTTTCACGAATGTAAGCAACCTAGATCGCGGTTAGTGCATGGGCGGGTGATTCGAGATTACTTAACTCTGTAAACGTCCCGGTACACGATACAGTGTGCGTCTTTCTGTAATAATAAGGACGATTTGTGTTCTCATAAAAAATGTATCTGTGTCGTCCAAACGATCTGTCGAATCTGACAATAATTTAGCTTCTACAAGCACATTCTTTTTATCTTTGTGTTGTTATACAGTCATCCGGGTCATTAGCACGAAGTCGTCATTATTGGATGTTATATGTAACATGTCGAGGTTGTTCTACATGCTGGTTTTGCGACCGAATGAGACTATAATAAGATCCCTTTACCAGAGAGCCTGTCATTATAGGCGTTCTGAGTTCAAACTTCCCGAAGTTTGTTAAAAGCAATTGAGACAATCGTCATTCATCTTTCACCAATGGGCTAACAGTGGAAAAACTGTCAGTTACTTTGATTTTATTTCTGTGAGGGTGGGGGGGGTTCAAAATAAGTTCCGTTATATCACTTATTCACGATCCCTGGGTTAACAAACCAGTAATATGTCTGAAAATCCTTGCTCAAGAGAACTCCACCATGACCACAGCGCCGCGACTGGGGATCGAACCCAGGACGCCAGGTTCCAAATCTCCGACGCTAACCACTTGGCCTGCTTGGGAAGACTGCTGTGTGGAGTACTGGTAGGTGAAATGGAATCCGTGATATGAGTGACTATCATAAAAAATGGCGTTAAACTCCACTCAATCAATCAAACACTTGACTGAATGTCATGTAATTGCCAAATAAAAATCTAAAACTATATGGAAATGTGTACATTATTGACAACCTTAAGCTAAACATGGGAGTCTGCATTGAGTTATCAATCTGTAACGAAGACTACTTCTGGGTATATACGTATGTGCACAAATAACCAACGAACAAGCATGAACGGTGTTCGACCCGACCCTTCTATTTGACAGTATTGCATGTAAACCGCCACGGTGTTCAAGTGGTTAGAGTGTTGAAGTGGTTAGAATGTTGAAGTGGTTAGAGTGTTCTAGTGGTTAGAGTGTTCCAGTGGTTAGAGTGTTCGAGTGGTTAGAGTGTTCGAGTGGTTAGAGTGTTCGAGTGGTTAGAGTGTTCCAGTGGTTAGAGTGTTCAAGTGGTTAGAGTGTTCAAGTGGTTAGAGGGTTCAAGTAGTTAGAGTGTTCAAAAGGTTAGAGTGTTCAAGTGGTTATAGTGTTCAAGTGGTTCGAGTGTTCAAGTGGTTAGAGTGTTGAAGTGGTTAGAGTGTTGAAGTGGTTAGAGTGTTCGAGTGGTTAAAGTGTTCGAGTGGTTAGAGTGTTCGAGTGGTTATAGTATTCGAGTGGTTAGAGTGTTCAAGTGGTTAGAGTGTTCAAGTGGTTAGAGTGTTTGCCTCGAAAGTGGTAGACCAGGGCTCCATCCCTGGGCGTGTCATACCAAGGAGTTAAACAACTGTAGTAGTGGTTTCCTTCCTTGGCGATTAGAGCGGTGGCTATACCGACTGATGCGCTGATGCGCTGATAAGCTCGCTTGTGAACTAACACAGAAACGTCGATTACGATATGAATGAAAACTGTTAAAAGTTTCAAAAGTTAAAATGTTACAAACAAAGAAACATTCACTATGAATATGTCACAAAACATCCTAAAACTAAAGATACAGTCACTATAGAGATGTCACAAAAGATCCTACAAACAAAGAAACAGTCAATATGAAATGTCAAAAAACATACTACAAACACAGATACAGTCACTAAGGAAATGTCACAAAACATCCTACAAACAAAGAAACATTCACCATGAAAATGTCACAAAACATTCTACAAACAAAGAAACATTCAACATGAAAATGTCACAACACATCATACAAACAAAGAAACATTCAATTTGAAAATGTCACAAAACATCCTACAAACAAAGAAACATTCAATATGAAAATGTCACAAAACATCATACAAACAAAGAAACATTCAATATGAAAATGTCACAAAACATCATACAAACAAAGAAACATTCAATATGAAAATGTCTAAAAACATCATACAAACAAAGAAACAATCAATATGAAAATGTCACAAAACATCATAGAAACAAAGAAACATTCAATTTGAAAATGTCACAAAACATCCTACAAACAAAGATACATTCACTAAGGAAATGTCACAAAACATCCTACAAACAAAGAAACATTCACTATGGAAATGTCACAAAACATCATACAAACAAAGAAACATTCATTATGGAAATGTCACAATACATCATACAAACAAAGAAACATTCACCATTGAAATGTCACAACACATCTTACAAACAAAGAAACTTTCACTATGGAAATGTCACAAAATATACTACAAACAAAGAAACATTCAATCTGAAAATGTCACAAAACATCATATACACAAAGATACATTCGCCATGGAAATGTCACAAAACATCCTACAAACAAAGATACATTCACTAAGGAAATGTCACAAAACACCATACAAACAAAGAAACATTCACCATGAAAATGTCACAAAACCTCATACAAACAAGAAAAACATTCACTATGGAAATGTTACAAAACATCCTACAAACAAAGAAACATTCACCATGGAAATGTCACAAAACATCATACAAACAAAGATTCATTTAATATGGAAATGTTTATTATAATAATAGATGGAACTGCTCGCATTAAAACCATATCGCAACTTCGCTGCAGTAGAAGATGTTCGCATATATCTGATGGGTGCCACTTAGTGGTCATCGAATGAAAGTGTCGCCTACGAAATAGTTAGGTATTGACAAGGAAAATATCCCTTACAAATAGCCGAGAAAGAAAAGCGGCGATGGCCGATTATATAGTAACCATTTTGATAGCGGAACCGAGCGATAGTTCTAACTTGCGGGTTTGGGAGGTAGCGGGTTTGGGAGGTAGCGGGTTTGTGAGGTAGCGGGTTTCGGAGGTAGCGGGTTCGGGAGGTAGCGGGTTTCGGAGGTAGCGGGTTCGGGAGGTAGCGGGTTTGGGAGGTAGCGGGTTCGGGAGGTAGCGGGTTTGGGAGGTAGCGGGTTTGGGAGGTAGCGGGTTCGGGAGGTAGCGGGTTTGGGAGGTAGCGGATTCGGGAGGTAGCGGGTTTGGGAGGTAGCGGGTTTGGGAGGTAGCGGGTTCGGGAGGTAGCGGGTTCGGGAGGTAGCGGGTTCGGGAGGTAGCGGGTTTGGGAGGTAGCGGGTTTGGGAGGTAGCGGGTCCGGGAGGTAGCGGGTCCGGGAGGTAGCGGGTTTGGGAGGTAGCTGGTTCGGGAGGTAGCGGGTTTGGGAGGTAGCGGGTTTGGGAGGTAGCGGGTTCGGGAGGTAGCGGGTTTGGGAGGTAGCGGGTTCGGGAGGTAGCGGGTTAGGGTTAGGGTTAGGGTTCGGGAGGTAGCGGGTTCGTGAGGTAGCGGGTTCGCGAGGTAGCGGGTTCGCGAGGTAGCGGGTTCGGGAGGTAGCGGGTTCGCGAGGTAGCGGGTTCGCGAGGTAGCGGGTTCGGGAGGTAGTGGGTTCGCGAGGTAGCGGGTTCGCGAGGTAGCGGGTTCGCGAGGTAGCGGGTTCGCGAGGTAGCGGGTTCGCGAGGTAGCGGGTTCGGGAGGTAGTGGGTTCGGGAGGTAGCGGGTTCGGGAGGTAGCGGGTTCGCGAGGTAGCGGGTTCGGGAGGTAGCGGGTTCGGGAGGTAGTGGGTTCGGGAGGTAGCGGGTTTGATTTCGACCGGGTCATACCAAATTATTCTAGAAAAAGTAGTTCTGGCTTTTCCTACTTGACGCTCTGGGTTATCATAACGACTGACTACAAAGAATACTCCTGTCTAATGACCTTATTGGGAAATATTGTCTAATAAATTGTAATAATATTGCCTAATAAATTGAAATAATATTGTCTAATAAATTGGAATAATATTGTCTAATAAATTGGAATAATATTCCCATAACAGATTCAATTTACTAATGAAATTTCATGGCCAATGAAAACTAGTCGAATACAGCCGAGGACATTTGGTATTATGTTTTGGTTTATCGATGAGTGTTTATCGATAAGCGATAACTGCGAGAGTTTGTATTCGGTTAGCGTGTAATTTGTACGGAATGGTGATTTCATCGCGCCCCTTCAAGTTGTTCACGAGGAAGGGCAATCAGCTGTTGAACGGCCATAACTATTGTGCTTACCTCACTTGATAACTATTTTGTAACATTCTAAATTGCCCCTAATTCTGTATGGCATCCACACCTCATGTTTAAAAACGTGTGCATTTAGATTTATGAGTTAAAGGCATAAACGCAAAATTGCCCAAGACGACTTAAAAGGGTTTCATTTATGTTTTGTTTTCTGATTGAATAAAATAATCTGAATAAAGACCGAATAAAGACGGGTATGAATGTATGTTAAATTATTTCTTTGCTGGTAAAAACGTAGCTTTCCGTAATCTATGTAACTCGACTTCATATTCGGATAAGAACAATATACATTGATACCCTTTACTCCCTTCTAATTTAGGTAACTCTAGATGCAACCTTTTAAAAGGTGTCAAGGTACAAACTACTCATCTAACCGTTATGCACCTAGTTGGTAAAGGGGTAATATGCAATGTGAACAATCTGAAATACGTTTCAATAGTTTTAAGATATTAACGATTTATTGGGGTCTCTCCAGAGATCAGAATGCCTTATAAGCGCGGATGGACACACTAGGGCAGGTTTAGAGCAGTATGTCCATCTGCCCAGTCTCACGGTTGACAGAATCTTCTAACAAGTGTATACATGTAAGTAAAATGTGAACATAGTAGACCTTGATCCAACCTTTTATAAACATAATCTACACAGTTTACAAACACCAACTAGTACGTTTTTCCAAGTAAAGGCTCATATAATGGTTTATGCCACGACCATTCCTATTATATAGACACTTCTGAAAGGATCTCACAATATTCACAATCATACCATATTTGTTGATTGTTCTTCGGTATTATTTTTCTTGAACGTTTGTTGTATTTTTCATTGAAGTATGGGATTGCTTTTATAAAAGAGTAACTTCGGATATCTCTGATTTATTCCGATTAAACTGTGAGAAGTAATATGAAACGGAGTTTCCATCTCTTTTTAATCAACAACGCAATCGTCTTTAAGTTTGATGTGAATGAACCGGTTGATTCGATTTTCGAATTATCCACGTGATGGAATCATATTTAATTATCATGAGGGAATCGTATATATAATTATTAATAGGGATTCGTATATAATTATCATGAGGGAATCGTATTTAATTATCATGAGGGAATCGTATATAATTATCATGAGGGAATCGTATATAATTATCATAATGGAATCGTATATATAATTATCATGAGGGAATCGTATATAATTATCATGAGGGAATCATATTTAATTATCATGAGGGAATCGTATATACAACAATACAATACAATACAAAATATTTTATTTGCAATCATGTACAAGCAGTACAAATAACAAAATACAGAGAATATAATGTAATGTGATGTTGTAATTTCAATAAGTTCTATAGTGTTGAGAAGGTTTGTTATTAAATGATCTAAAAATCCATATGGATAGCACAATGTGTATGCTACAGGCTAGCTAAGATAGCTATTAGAAGCGTTGAATTCTATTAATTATGTATAGAGATTGTTAGTATATAAGAACAGAATGTATTGTTTAATTATTTGTGATAGCTTCATTTCTTCTTTTATTAGCGTAATAGATGAATTTAGCAATATTAAAGATTTCTTTTTTATTTGTAGAAGACATAAGAGTTGTAAATTTGTTTATTGTTGGCCACTTGCAGAAATATGTTTTTAAGAATTGTGAACGCAAAATATAGAGAAAGGGGCATACGAGAAGGAAGTGGTATTCGCTTTCAACTACATTTTGATTACATAACTTACATATTCTTTCTGATCTTTGGATATTATGATGCCGACCTTTTTCTATTTCTAAATTATGAGATGATGTTCGAAATTTGCATAATGCTATTCTTAATTTTCTATCCTGTATATTGTTTAAGTAATCCTCTTGATTGAATGAATGTTTGAATAATCTGTAATAGAACAGACGCTCAGAATTGTTAATGTTTGAATACCAAGATTGGTAGTATTGATCAAATATGCGTTGTTTTAATGAACAAAATGTTATTAATTCACTGTTTTGTTGTATCCACAAGTCGTTATGTCCTAGTGATTGTAAAAGAGTTTTAACATGATGGGCCCAATTAAGTCCTGTATAAGTATTATTGTTATTTGCATCATTTTAAGCATATTGTATACAATTTTGGTGATATTATTATCTGGTAATTTTAGTATTTTAAACCAATAGCAGATCATGTTACATTGTCTTATAATTCTTAAAGGTACTCTTCCAAGTTCTCCATATATACTTGATAAGTTGGTTGATTTTCTAACACATAGAATACGTCTACAGAATTTGTTGTGTATACCTTCAACATCTGTGCCGATATGGTATGACCATATTTCAGAGGCATAGTGAATGACAGGTAATACTAATGAGTCAAATAATTCACATTTTTTATTTATACTGAACTCAAATTTGTTGAAAACAGAAATTAAACCGTGTAATGATCTAGAAGCATTTTCAGCTAACCTTTTTTGAGACCTTAGCCAATTACCGTTTCTGTAGAAATAAATTCCTAAGTATTTGAAACAATTTACAATTTCAATTTTTTCATTATACAAGAAAAAGTCATGTGTTGTCGGGATTCTACTTTTTTCAAAGATCATGACTTTGGTTTTATTTGTATTAATTTTCATTTTCCATTTATTGCAATAATGTTCAATGTCATTTAGCATCGATTGTAAGCTTGATGCTGATGTTGCAAATAGAGCCTGGTCATCAGCAAACAGCAGCAAAAAGAGCCGTAATTGTTCTATTGTAAACACTCCGTCAAGATTGCAATTTATGTTATTAAGAATGTCATTTACAAACATTATGAAAAGTAAACTTGAATTTGAATCGCCTTGCTTGACACCTGTCAATGAATCAATGCTAGCAGATATTTCATCGTTGAATTTGATTGCAGACTTAACAGACGAATACATAGCTTTAAGTGCATTGACCATTTTAGTACTGATACCCTGACAAGTTAGTTTATGCCACAAGAAATCTCTGTTTATGTTATCAAAACATTTTTCATAGTCTATGAAAGCTGTATAGAGTTTGTTTCCTGAATTTAAAACTTTAGCAATAATTGAATGTAATATGAATATACAGTCAACTGTATTTTTGCTTTTTTGATAGCCAAATTGACAATTATTGATATTGTTATTTTTTTCATTCCATAATTTCAATCTATTATAGATTATTTGTGAATATACTTTTGATAGAATGCTATTTAACGTTATTCCTCTATAATTCTTAGGGTCAGTTGAGTCTCCACCTTTAAATATAGGTACAATATAACCCAATGCCCATTTTTCAGGATATGTGGAATTTTCGAATAAATGATTGACGATATTTAATAAAATTGCACTTATTATTTCAAAAGATGCCTTTATTATCTCTGCTGAAATCTTATCGGGGCCACTTGCTTTTCCGTTATTTTGCGATAAAACGGCAGTTTTAAGCTCTGCCATCGTAATAGGTTTGTCTAATTCCACGTCGGCAATATGGGTGGTATTAGAATCGCTGTCATCGTTTCGATCGTTTATATTAACATTTTCATATAAATCTTCAAAGTGCTCATAAAAGTTTTGAATTTTAATGGGACTATCCTGATTATTTTTTTCTTGATTGTATGACTTTTTAATGGACTTCCAGAAGTTCCGTGGCTCAGATTTTGCAATATTTTCTAATTTTATAGCTTCATTTCTCATAAATTTTCGCTTGGCTCTTTTCCTTGCATTATTGTATTTATTCTTAACTTTTATAAAAGTATGTCTGTTTTCATCCGAGTTAACTTCATTAAAATTTATTTTAGCTTGTTTTAAATTATCCTTTGCTAAAGTGCAATTTTGATCAATCCATTTTGATTTAATATTGTTTTTATTATTCTGTGTAAAACGTTTATTAAATACGGAGTTTGCATACTTAGATAACAAGTCAGTAAGACTATCTACATGGTCATTTACTAGATCTGTATTAGACATTGTATTGTTGAGCATTTCAATAGTGTTGAGTAATGACTGTTGAAAATGTGTTACTTTGTTTTCATCAAATATTAATTTATCAACAAAAACAGCTGATGATTTATTTTTACATTTCCTAATTTTCCTTTTTATGAAGGAAAAATATAAACTACAGTGATCGGAAAATTCATTCCAGTCTAAAACTTTGAAATTGTTTAAAACGGGTATATCTTCTACTTTCAATAGCAAATAATCGACTGTACTCATGCCACGTAATGAACTATAAGTAAATCCACCAGGTACGTCATTATGCAGTCGTCCGTTTGCGATAATATGACTGGTAGATTTACATAATGAAAGCAGACGACGCCCGTTACCATCAATAGTAGTGTCAACATTAGCACGTGGAGGAATGTTTACATTCGAGACATCTGAAAAAGGTATCTGACTCAAAGGATCAGAGTCGTCTATTGTATCCGATAAATTTGAAGTTCTAGAGTTAAAATCACCAGTTATAAAGGTTTTTCCAACATTACCATATTGTTCTATACCCTTTTCTACCTCATCAAAAAAGTCTATCTCATTTCGAGAAAAAACTTTAGAAGAAGTAGGGGGTATGTAACAATGACAAATATAAACATCTTCATTAAATGTAAAAACATCTTGACTGACTTTTAACCAGATGATTCCATAATTATTGCTTTCAACAACAGATATTTTATTCATTAAGTTTTGTTTATAGTACACTGATAGTCCACCACTTAGTCGGCCTTTACTCGTTCCCGATTTTTTATTTCCTAATAAATGAAAGCTTTTATAATTGTTAATTTCAACATTTGCATGGTTCTTACTCAACCAAGTTTCACATAGAAGTATAATGTCATAGTTGTTTATTAATTGTTGAAAATCATTGTCTGATATTTTTCTGTTAAGACCATTTATGTTCCATGATATTATATGTAGCTTCTCATCACAGTCCTATTCTTTGATTTCTTGGAATCTATCCCCTGCTTTTTGCTGTACCATAACTTTGGCTTCGGACCATTTAACCGCTTTGCCTGCTACTCTTTCTCTATTCATAATCGGATATCTGTCATTTCTTTTCTGCAGAACGGCCTTTGTTTGCTGTATTCCTACTCTTTTGTTTATGCGTTTGAGGTCTTCATATTTGCAAATGCTGTATTTCTCACTAGCTCCCTTTCTTTGTAGTAGTGGAACTTAGCCACAATAGGCCTACACTTATCTGCCTTTACTTTGCCTATCCTGTGAACTCGATCGAATGTGACGTTGGTGGTGATGTTTAATGTTTCTTGTATAAATAAATGAACAAGAGAAAATTGATGCAACGCATCAATGTCGCCGGATATCCATAGTGCAGTTATGCATAACACTAACATTATAGTAGTTGAATAAACAGTTATCAACTGAGGGGCATATTGGAACATCAGGGGTGGGGTCAAGTGAAAATGTATCATAACTTGCATTGTTTTGTCAACGAAGTGAATGATAATTGAAGCCTTTCATTGTTTATGATCAATCTCCATTCCAAAGTAGGTTGACCATACACACAACTAACTAATTATTGATCATAAACAGTAATGGAAATGAGTAATCTTGCCAATCATTAGTCTTAGTATGTATACAGTGCTTTCATTAAGGAATAATTATAAGATTTGTAAATTCCACATACACTTTTCAAGATGTTTGTCAGAATATTTGAATTTTATTATTTTTCAATAAAACCACAAAACAGACAATTTAGGATTTGCATGCAATAGCACGTCATTTTACCTTTCCTCTTTTAAAGTCAACAGTGGACACCTTTGCAGCAATCTACTTTTAAAACAATGAGATAAGGGTTAAATCGCTGAAGACATGAGTTTTCTCTTTTTCTCAAAATGATATTAGCTTAGCATCCTAATTATATCATACTTTAACAAATGTTGAAATGTAGTCCAATATTTATAAATTAGACCACCTTCGAAATATAATATCAACTAAACAGTTAAATCTCATTGAAATTGTTGTATAATTTAAACTTAATTTCGAACATAAACTTAGCCCTACAACATGTTAATTTATTTTAATTCTTTCCTTCCTTTTTTATAATGAAAACAACAAACTACTCATGTTTTAAAATTATATTATGATGAGCGCCCTTGTGTCAATGATGCATAACAATATGCAGATCGGAAGCAATATGCCTTTAGGGAATTAAATGACACATTTAAAATTGTCAAGGACGAAATAAATTTGTACGAAAGACCCAATTCTTTCTTATTCGCAGAGGTGTCGTTCTTGAAACTCTCTTTATAGGCAGAGAGTGTTCGTTCAAAGTCATTTTACCATTAAAACCAGTTTTATCTCGGTTTGTTCTTTTCTTCATTTGTTTCGAACCAAATAAACATTTTAAATCACCTATAATTTACTATTTGTAAGTGAGTGTAAAGAGCGGCTCTCTGCAAAGGAGATTGATCTACGCAGTTGGTATTCGCGAGTCACGCAGGTGCGCGTAAGTAAAACAAATTAGACTGCGACGTAAAGATTTGTAGTTATCGACTTTTGATTACATGTAGTATATAGTGTACAATAAAGTATAGCAGTCTAGCTAATAGGGACTGTTTTGTCTTCGTAAATAAAACATAAAAAAAAACATAAATGCGAGTCAAATTAAAGAAACTGAAAATACCTAAAACATCGGAATATTTATTTCATTTCAGATGTGTAATTACTTAGTGTTTTTAAACAAACACAATTGTAATATGTTCAAGATGTGTTTCTTTCTAATAATAATCCCCCCTCCCATGTGATTTCAGAAAACCTATTAAAAATAGAAGTCGCGGGCTCCTGCCCGGCGACTAATAACGTCCTCACAATTTTCATGTTCACTTTCTTCTATGCCATGGAATAGTAAATGTTCCCACATGCTTCTATATTCTAGGTCGTCTGTTTTTTCCAGTATGTTATTGTTATCCGATTCTATTTTCTTAAGTTTGAATTCGAACTGGTCGCATTTGTTTGATAAAGTTTTTATCTCTGATTTTGTTGTGCTTATAACCTTTTTGGATTCTTCAAACTCTTTGTTAATGAAATATTATTTGTATATAATTATCATGAGGGAATCATATTTAATTATCATGAGGGAATCGTATATAATTATCATGATGAGGGAATCGTATATAATTATCATAAGGGAATCATATATATAATTATTAATAGGGATTCGTATATAATTATTAATAGGGATTCGTATATAATTATCATGAGGGATTCGTATATAATTATCATAAGGGAATCGTATAAAATTATCATGAGGGAATCGTATATATAATTATTATGAGGGAATCGTATATAATTATCATGAGGGAATCGTATATAATTATCATGAGGGAATCGTATATATAATTATTAATAGGGATTCGTATATAATTATCATGAGGGATTCGTATATAATTATCATAAGGGATTCGTATATATAATTATTAATAGGGATTCGTATATAATTATCATGAGGGATTCGTATAAAATTATCATGAGGGAATTGTATATATAATTATTATGAGGGAATCGTATATAATTATCATGAGGGAATCGTATATATAATTATCATGAGGGAATCGCATATATAATTATCATGAGGTAATCGTATATAATTATCATGAGGGAATCGTATATAATTATCATTAGTCATTCGTATATAATTATCATGAGGGAATCGTATATAATTATCATGAGGGAATCGTATATAATTATCATTAGGCATTCGTATATAATTATCATGAGGGAATCGTATATAATTATCATTAGGCATTCGTATATAATTATCATTAGGCATTCGTATATAATTATCATGAAGGAATCGTATATATAATTATCATAAGGGAATCGTATATAGTTATCATGAGGGAATCGTATATAGTTATCATGAGGGAATCGTATAGTTATCATGAGTGAATCGTATATAACTAGCATGAGGAAATCGTATATAATTCCCCTCCATGAAAGGTATCGTACTTCATTCTCGCGAATGTATGTTTTCGATTCCCGTGACAATATCATAACTAATTACCGTAAGGATATCAGATTAGCGGTATCGTATATAGTTCCCATTAGCGGTATCGTATATAGTTTCCAATAGCGGTATCGTATATAGTTCCCGAGAAGGTAGCGTATATAGTTCTCATTAGTGGTAGCGTATATAGTTGCCATTAGTGGTATCGTATATAGTTCCAATTAGCGTTTTCGTATATAGTTCCAAAAAGGTATCGTATGTAGTTCCCATAAGCGGTATCGTATATAGTTCCCGTGAAGGTAAGAGAAAGTATCGTATATAATTACCTTAAGGATATCGTATATAGTTCTCATTAGCGGTATCGTATATAGTTCTCATTAGCGGTATCGTTTATAGTTCTAATTAGCGGTATCGTATAAAGTTCCCATTAGCGGTATCGTATATAGTTTCCATTAGCCTTATCGTATATTGTTCCCGAGAAGGTAGCGTATATAGTTCCCATTAGTGATAGCGTATATAGTTCCCATTAGTGATAGCGTATATAGTTCCCATTAGTGGTATAGTATATAGTTCCCATTAGCGGTATCGTATAGTTCCCGAGAAGGTATCGTATGTAGTTCCCATTAGCGGTATCGTATATATATATATATAGTCCGCATTAGCGGTATCGTATATAGTTCCCGAGAAGATATCGTATATAGTTTTAATTAGCGTTTTCGTATATAGTTCCAAAAACGTATCGTATGTAGTTCCCATAAGCGGTATCGTATATAGTTCCCGTGAAGGTAAGGTATATAATTACCTTAAGGATGTCGTATATAGTTCCCATTAGCGGTATCGTATATAGTTCTCTTTAGCGGTATCGTTTATAGTTCCCATTAGCGGTATCGTATATAGTTCTCATTAGCGTTATCGTATATGAAGTTCACATTAGCGGTATCGTATACAGTTCCCATTAGTGGTATCGTATATAGTTCCCATTAGCGGTATCGTATATAGTTCCCATTAGTGGTATCGTATATAGTTCCCATTAGCGGTATCGTATATAGTTCCCATTAGTGGTATCGTATATAGTTCCCATTAGCGGTATCGTATAGTTCTCGAAAAGGAATAATTTCATAAGAAATGACTTCCGGGTCACCGATTTGAATGGCTGCCTTTGTCAGAGCGAAAGTAACCGGTCTAGATAATTGCCGATATCATCGATTGAGGTTGTTAAAAAAGAAAATTGCCGGACGTAAGTGATATGGAATATTATTATGCATATGCATACGTTGATTTTGTTTCATGAAACCTGATACTTGTTGCATTTCACATGCTAACGAACCTGATGAATACAGAGTCAGATCGCCTACGAGAGAAAAGGTTTCATGTTCCGTCTCTCGTATCTTGATAAATAGATAAGTTGTTACCAACTGATTTTATATATAGGTGAAAACAATCAATTCCGCGTCGATTGCTGTATTATTTTTAAAAATCGGTTGCAAATTGAGTTTGCTAGAAGCGTTGATCAAACGGCATATTTAAACAAATTCGTTTATTGCCTTGGAAGTAACATACCTTTATAATGTTATATTATATATAAAAAAAAAAAAAATAATACACTTTTTTTTTTTTTTTTTTTTAAGGGATTTTTTCGCTACGGGCACCTGTGGTTCCCGAGAAGGTATTATATATAGTTCCATTTAGCGTTTTCGTATATAGTTCCGAAAAGGTATCGTATATAATTCCCGAGAAGGTATCGTATATAATTACATGAAGAATATCGTATATAGCTCCCATTAGCGGTATCGTATATACATGTATTTCTCATTAGCGGTATCGTATACAGTTCCCATTAGTGGTATCGTATATAATTCCCATTAGTGGTATCGTGTATAGTTCTCATTAACGGTATCGTATATAGTTTTCATTAACGGTATCGTATATAGTTCCCATTAGCGGTATCGTATATAGTTCCCATTAGCGGTATCGTATGTAGTTCCCATTAGCGGTATCGTATATAGTTTCCATTAGTGGTATCGTATATAGTTCCCATTAGTGGTATCGTATATAGTTCTCATTAGCGGTATCGTATATAGTTCCCATTAGCGGTATCGTATATAGTTCCCATTAGTGGTATCGTATATAGTTCCCATTAGTGGTATCGTATATAGTTCTCATTAGCGGTATCGCATATAGTTCACATTAGCGGTATCGTATATAGTTCCCATTATCGGTATTGTATATAGTTCTCATTAGCGGTATCGTATATAGTTCCCATTAGTGGTATCGTATATAGTTCTCATTAGCGGTATCGTATATAGTTCACATTAGCGGTATCGTATATAGTTCCCATTATCGGTATTGTATATAGTTCTCATTAGCGGTATCGTATATAGTTCCCATTCAGGGTATCGTATATAGTTCCCATTAGCGGTATCGTATAGTTACAGAGAAGGTATCGTATATAGTTCCCATTAGTGGTATCGTATATAGTTCTCATTAGCGGTATCGTATATAGTTCTCATAAGTGGTATCGTATATATTTCCCATTAGCGGTATCGTATATAGTTCCCGAAAAAGGTATCGTATATAGTTCCATTTAGCGTTTTCGTATTTAGGTCCGAAAAGGTATCGTATGTAGTTCCCGATAAGGTATCGTATATAAATACCTGAAGGATATCGTATATAGTTCTCATTAGTGGTTTCGTATATAGTTCTCATTAGCGGTATCGTATATAGTTCTCATTAGTGGTATCGTATATAGTTCTCATTAGTGGTATCGTATATAGTTCTCATTAGCGGTATCGTATATAGTTCTCATTAGTGGTATCGTATATAGTTCCCATTAGTGGTATCGTATATAGTTCTCATTAGTGGTATCGTATATAGTTGTTCTCATTAGCGGTATCGTATATAGTTCCCATTAGCGGTATCGTATATACATGTAGTTCTCATTAGCGGTATCGTATACAGTTCACATTAGTGGTATCGTATATAGTTCCCATTAGTGGTATCGTGTATAGTTCTCATTAACGGTATCGTATATAGTTCTCATTAGCGGTATCGTATATAGTTCCCATTAGCGGTATCGTATATAGTTCCCATTAGCGGTATCGTATATAGTTCCCATTTGCGATATCGTATATAGTTTCCATTAGCGGTATCGTATATAGTTCCCATTAGTAGTATCGTATATAGTTCTCATTAGCGGTATCGTATATAGTTCCCATTAGCGGTATCGTATATAGTTCCCATTAGCGGTATCGTATATAGTTCCCATTAGTGGTATCGTTTATAGTTCTCATTAGCGGTATCGTATATAGTTCTCAATAGCGGTATCGTATATAGTTCCCATTATCGGTATCGTATATAGTTCTCATTAGCGGTATCGTATATAGTTCCCATTAGCGGTATCGTATATAGTTCCCATTAGCGGTATCGTATATAGTTCTCATTAGCGGTATCGTATATAGTTCCCATTCAGGGTATCGTATATAGTTCCCATTATCGGTATCGTATATAGTTCCCATTAGCGGTATCGTATAGTTCCAGAGAAGGTATCGTATATAGTTCCCATTAGTGGTATCGTATATAGTTCTCATTAGTGGTATCGTATATATTTCCCATTAGCGGTATCGTATATAGTTCTCAATAGCGGTATCGTATATAGTTCCCATTAGTGGTATCGTATATAGTTCCCATTATCGGTATCGTATATAGTTCTCATTAGTGGTATCGTATATAGTTCTCAATAGCGGTATCGTATATAGTTCCCATTAGTGGTATCGCATATAGTTCCCATTAGCGGTATCGTATATAGTTCCCATTAGTGGTATCGTATATAGTTCCCATTAGCGGTATCGTATAGTTCCAGAGAATGTATCGTATGTAGTTCCCATTAGCAGTATCGTATATAGTTCCCATTAGCGGTGTCGTATATATATATAGACCCCATTAGCGGTATCGTAAATAGTTCCCGAAAAAGGTATCGTATATAGTTCCAATTAGCGTTTTTTGCATTTAGTTCCGAAAAGGTATCGTATGTAGTTCCCGAGAAGGTATCGTATATAAATACCTGAAGGATATCATGTATAGTTCCCATTATCGGTATCGTATATAGTTCTCATTAGCGGTATCGTATATAGTTCCCATTCGCGGTATCGTATATAGTTCTCATTAGCGGTATCGTATATAGTTCACATTAGCGGTATCGTATATAATTCTCATTAGCGGTATCGTATATAGTTTTCATTAGCTGTATCGTATATAGTTCTCATTAGTGGTATCGTATATAGTACTCATTAGCGGTATCGTATATAGTTCTCATTAGCGGTATCGTATATAGTTCTCATTAGCGGTATCGTCTATAGTTCTCATTAGTGGTATCGTATATAGTTCCCATTAGCGGTATCGTATATAGTTCTCATTAGCGGTATCGTATATAGTTCCCGAGAAGGTATCGTATGCAGTTCCCGGGAAGGTATCGTATATAATTCACGTGAGAGTATCGTATACAGTTTCCGTGAGGTAGCACTAATTGAACTACGAGTGGGCAATATGCATAATCTACGAGTGTGTACCATATATAATCTACGAGTGTGTATCATGTATAATCTACGAGTTAGTACCATGTATAATCTACGAGTGTGTACTATTTATAATTTACGAGTGTGTACCATGTATAATCTACGAGTGAGTACCATGTATAATCTACGAGTGTGTACTATGTATAATTTACGAGTGTGTACCATGTATAATCTACGAGTGTGTACTATGTATAATTTACGAGTGTGTACTATGTATAATCTACGAGTGTGTACTGTGTATAATTTACGAGTGTGTACTATGTATAATTTACGAGTGTGTACAATGTATAATTTACGAGTGTGTACCATATATAATCTACGAGTGTGTATCATGTATAATTTACGAGTATGTACCATGTATAATCTACGAGTATGTATCATGTATAATCTACGAGTGTGTACATTTATAATCTACGAGTATGTACCATGTATAATCTACGAGTGTTTACAATGTATAATCTACGAGTGTTTACAATGTATAATCTACGAGTGTTTACAATGTATAATCTACACGTGTTTACAATGTATAATTCCCAAGAGGGTGCCGTAAATGTGTGAGCTTTGTTCTGGTCAATATAATAAATTGGCCATAAATCATTCGACCACATGTTCTGGTCAATATAATAAAGTGGCCATAAATCATTCGACCACATGTTCTGGTAAATATAATAAAGTGGCAATAAGTCATTTAAACCATTCGACCACATTTTCTAGTCAATATAATAAAGTGGCCATAAGTCATTTAAATGTGCAAATAAGAGGACTTAAACAGGGAGGTAATTGTCTATTTAAGTTTGTCCCAGAAGTATTCGTTTTATATTTTGATAGTATCGTCAAGCTAATTAAAGAATGTCTTTAAATGATATGAAGACACTGTCTTGTTGTAAACATGAGATCGAATATTAATAATAAATAACTTGTTAGTCGAACCATCTTTAATCCCCACGTATATACTTTAAGATTGGAAATAAATGACTTATTGTAACGACACATGCAGGAACAGTGTATCTCTTAAAATTACTGAGGTCCCTATTCTTCTCCCCCTTTTTCTTATTCGAGGAGAATGTGATAGTGGACGAGTGAGGGAGGAGTGAAAACAGCCGTGTCTTGGCGTGTTCGAGTGATTCGAGTGCCGAGTTATCGGCGTGTTCGACACGAAGTGGACCGTTAAATGTCGAGTTATCGGCGTGTTCGACACGAAGTGGACCGTTAAATGTCGAGTTATCGGCGTGTTCGACACGAAGTGGACCGTTAAATGTCGAGTTATCGGCGTGTTCGACACGAAGTGGACCGTTAAGTGTCGAGTTATCGGCGTGTTCGACACGAAGTGGACCGTTAAATGTCGAGTTATCGGCGTGTTCGACACGAAGTGGACCGTTAAATGTTGAGTTATCGGCGTGTTCGACACGAAGTGGACCGTTAAATGTCGAGTTATCGGCGTGTTCGACACGAAGTGGACCGTTAAATGTCGAGTTATCGGCGTGTTCGACACGAAGTGGACCGTTAAGTGTCGAGTTATCGGCGTGTTCGACACGAAGTGGACCGTTAAATGTCGAGTTATCGGCGTGTTCGACACGAAGTGGACCGTTAAGTGTCGAGTTATCGGCGTGTTCGACACGAAGTGGACCGTTAAATGTCGAGTTATCGGCGTGTTCGACACGAAGTGGACCGTTAAATGGTGAGTTATCGGCGTGTTCGACACGAAGTGGACCGTTAAATGTTGAGTTATTGGCTTGTTCAACTCGAAGTGGACCGTTAAATGTCGAGTTATCGGCGTGTTCGACCCAAAGTGAACCGTTAAATGTCGAGTTATCGGCTTGTTTAACCCGAAGTGGACCGTTAAATGTCGAGTTATCAGCGTGTTCGACCAAAAGAGGACCATTAAAAGTCGAGTTATCGGCGTGTTCAACCCGAAGTGGACCGTTAAATGTCGAGTTATCAGCGCGTTCGACCAAAAGTGGACCGTTAAATGTCGAGTTATCGGCGTGTTCGACCCAAAGAGGACCGTTAAATGTCGAGTTATCAGCGTGTTCGACACGAAGTGCACCGTTAAATGTTGAGTTATCGGCGTGTTCGACACGAAGTGGACCGTTAAATGTCGAGTTATCGGCGTGTTCGACACGAAGTGGACCGTTAAATGTTGAGTTATTGGCTTGTTCAACTCGAAGTGGACCGTTAAATGTCGAGTTATCGGCGTGTTCGACCCAAAGTGGACCGTTAAATGTCGAGTTATCGGCTTGTTTAACCCGAAGTGGACCGTTAAATGTCGAGTTATCAGCGTGTTCGACCAAAAGAGGACCATTAAAAGTCGAGTTATCGGCGTGTTCAACCCGAAGTGGACCGTTAAATGTCGAGTTATCAGCGCGTTCGACCAAAAGTGGACCGTTAAATGTCGAGTTATCGGCGTGTTCGACCCAAAGAGGACCGTTAAATGTCGAGTTATCAGCGTGTTCGACACGAAGTGCACCGTTAAATTTCGAGTTATTGGCGTGTTCGACACGAAGTGGACTGTTAAATGTCGAATTATCGGCCTGTTCGACACCACGTGGACCGTTAAATGTCTAGTGATCCCATGGTGTATTACAAAGAAAGTTATGTTATTGCAGCTTCGTTATTCAATTACACTTAATGTGAAATGCCCGCTAGTAATAACAACACTTCAAGTAAACAGCGAAGAAGCAGTTCTGATTGCTCGTCTTATCAACTAGAACAGCTACTTCTAAAAGACAAATGCGTTCTATGGATACATGTAGGTTCGAGTTAAACGATGTTTTGTTGCAATATCCCAATGTTCGAGTTGATACAAGTCCACTGTATTGAAAAGTAACAATGATATACTCTTTGTTTTAATTGCATGTAATTTGTATGTGTCGTATATTATCTTGTTGTATGTATATTCTTGGGTCAAATGATAGTTGCGTTTTGTTCTGCTATGACAGACATTCCAGTCATTATGATTTTACGCAGGGATCGAAACGGCAACTCGTAGACTATAATCGACTATAAATTGATTAATAATAGACAGACATACATGCAAACAAGTTGATCAAAATAGGCTTATAACGCTCACCTGACACATTATGACTGTAAACAGGCGCCATTAAAATAGCCCTTTAACGCTCATCTGACACATTATGACTGTAAACAGGCGCCATTAAAATAGCCCCATAACGCTCATCTGACAAATTATGACTGTAAAAAGGCGCCATTAAAATAGCCCCATAACGCTCATCTGACACATTATGACTGTAAACAGTCGCCATTAAAATAGCCCTATAACGCTCACCTGACACATTATGACTGTAAACAGGCGCTATTAAAATAGCCCTATAACGCTTATCTGACAAATTATGACTGTAAACAGGCGCCATTAAAATAGCCCTATAACGCTCATCTGACACATTATGACTGTAAACAGGCGCCATTAAAATAGGCCTATAACGCTCACCTGACAAATTATGACTGTAAACAGGCGCCAACAAGTGTTGTTACCTCTGGCGGCCATCATTTGAAGCAGAGCATAACGGTTTGAACAAATGTGATATATAGTTACGTCAGAACATATGTGTGAAGTTTTGTTAAAAACTTTTTTAAAGTACAGACTATA
This sequence comes from Serripes groenlandicus, assembly GCA_031761405.1. Taxonomy (NCBI): domain Eukaryota; kingdom Metazoa; phylum Mollusca; class Bivalvia; order Cardiida; family Cardiidae; genus Serripes; species Serripes groenlandicus. The sequence continues at coordinate 3,663,798 of JASEVX010000011.1, forward strand.
CATTGTTGGTAGAGGTCTATATAAGAAATATGTGGATTACGGACACTAGTCGACGGACTTTGAGAGATCATAAAAGCTCAAATCGAGCATTTTCTACTAAGGCGAACAAAAAGCCTATTGGTAAGTCAAGACTTCTCTTCGATAAATAAATGCAGCAAATCAAATGCTATTTTTTTCTAAAAGCTTTGCTGTTCTGTAGAATAAAATAAAATGAAACATGCATGCATGGTGTCACTGTTTTCAGTCAACAAAATAATCATTCAACTTTCATTTTGAATATAAAAAGAACTGAGTTTTGGTGGGTGTCTGTAGCTTCGAGGCTTTTACCTTGAGACAGTAAATCGCAACTGGATACTTTAATGGATTTCAGAGACATTGATTTGTAAGCGAATAGAATAATCTCCTTTTCCCAATCAGGTTACGGAGGTTACTTGCGCTTGTGAACACATAACTAAACTTATAACTGTGCAGAGATATATTTGACCGTGTTTTGGTGAATATTTGTCAGATCGTGCTGAAAAATCGAAAAAGAGATATATGTCATCGTATCAAATCCATCTCAAGTAAAGCACTCAAAAAGCAAACTAAAAAAATGATAAAGGTGAAGTTGTACACAGCTATACGTTTTGTTAAATGTTTACGGAGACTATGTTTAATTGAGGTATGGCGCAATATGAACAATTACGTTTTAAAGCAAATGACGGATACGACCATTGACTAAATTAATAGAGCTACACACTCTCTGATTGACAGAGGCCCGGTAGCTCAGTCCCTAACGACACGGACTGTCACTCCAGGCAGGGGTTGTTAATTCGAACCCTAGCTTGGCCAACATTTGTTTTGACGTTTGACAAAAGTCCTTGCAACATGAGTTATTCATCTTCCACCAATGTGCTATGAGTTTATGTGGGAAAACAAACTTTTGGGGACAAGCTGGGAAATACATGGAAAGGCCGCCGTTATATGACTGAAAAATGTTGAAAATGGCTGTAAATCCAAATCAATCAGTCACTATCTGATTGGCTAAACAATATTTAGAAATATTTTAGAATCGTTCGTGAGTACGGGTCCAGGCACCATACATTGTACTCCTCTTCTATTTTGAATATTGTTTGATGAATAAAAGCCGAGAAATGTCATCGCCTTTTGTCCGGAAGCTTCCTGGTTTAGTGTACGATTATATTACGCAAGGCTGGGACATTAAACAGTATTCGTAGCAGCGGTTTTCATCTCCATCTTCAATGATCGCAATATTCTTGTATGTCGAGTTTAATTTCGTTGACACCACCGCCGGAGAACAAACCGTAGCAGCAGGAACTATTGAAGTCATCTTATTTTATTGTAGAAATCATAGTAAGGAAAGAAAAGCTTAATCTCAAAAGAAACAAAAGATATATTTTAAAAAGAATAACTGCGTATCTATAATGGTGTGTATGTATACTACAGAACCAATTAAAAACAACAAAACAGTCCGTTTTGATAAATGTGTTATTTAAACACATACAAAAGGCCATTTGCATTAAAGGTATTACTTCTAGCATACCTAACGTTAGACCCCATTTCAAATTACCTACTGTTTTACGCCATTTCCAACAGAATTGGTGTTACAGCGCGGTGTTTCCTGGGTGAAGTAGTTATACTTCCTTTATCATGTATCTTGCCACGTCGAGTTTGTTGAAGTCCATACAAACAGATCATTGACATTGGTTGCTGCATCATACCGACTATTACGGTAAATAACAAGCCACATATATAAACACGACCTCAACCTTCCAGCCATTCTTGTTCTGCAATCATCAATATGTATTCTATATTAGTATCTCAAAACGCTCTCTTACGCCTGAATACTTCTCTTTTATCATAATGGCTATCTCTAAGAGATGTCAACGGAACTTGCGACATTTTTTTCTGGAATACTTAATTTATATTTTAGTCACGTCTGGCGAGTTGGATTCTGATTGATCCTCTTGTTAAATGCTAGGCTGTGTATAACGGCGATTTGGGTTCTGATTGACCCTCTTGTTAAATGCTAGGCTGTGTAGAACGGCGATTTGAGTTCTGATTGACCCTCTTGTTAAATGCTAGGCTGTGTATAACGGCGATTTGAGTTCTGATTGACCCTCTTGTTAAATGCTAGGCTGTGGATAACGGCGATTTGAGTTCTGATTGACCCTCTTGTTAAATGCTAGGCTGTGTATAACGGCGATTTGGGTTCTGATTGACCCTCTTGTTAAATGCTAGGCTGTGTATAACGGCGATTTGGGTTCTGATTGACCCTCTTGTTAAATGCTGGGCTGTGTATAACGGCGATTTGAGTTCTGATTGACCCTCTTGTTAAATGCTGGGCTGGGTAGAACGGCGATTTGGGTTCTGATTGACCCTATTGTTAAATGCTAGGCTGTGTAGAACGGCGATTTGGGTTCTGATTGACCCTCTTGTTAAATGCTAGGCTGTGTATAACGGCGATTTGAGTTCTGATTGACCCTCTTGTTAAATGCTAGGCTGTGTATAACGGCGATTTGAGTTCTGATTGACCCTCTTGTTAAATGCTAGGCTGTGTATAACGGCGATTTGGGTTCTGATTGACCCTCTTGTTAAATGCTAGGCTGTGTATAACGGCGATTTGGGTTCTGATTGACCCTCTTGTTAAATGCTGGGCTGTGTATAACGGCGATTTGAGTTCTGATTGACCCTCTTGTTAAATGCTGGGCTGGGTAGAACGGCGATTTGGGTTCTGATTGACCCTATTGTTAAATGCTGGGCTGTGTAGAACGGCGATTTGAGTTCTGATTGACCCTCTTGTTAAATGCTAGGCTGTGTAGAACGGCGATTTGGGTTCTGATTGACCCTCTTGTTAAATGCTAGGCTGTGTATAACGGCGATTTGGGTTCTGATTGACCCTCTTGTTAAATGCTAGGCTGTGTATAACGGCGATTTGAGTTCTGATTGACCCTCTTGTTAAATGCTGGGCTGGGTAGAACGGCGATTTGGGTTCTGATTGACCCTATTGTTAAATGCTAGGCTGTGTAGAACGGCGATTTGAGTTCTGATTGACCCTCTTGTTAAATGCTAGGCTGTGTAGAACGGCGATTTGAGTTCTGATTGACCCTCTTGTTAAATGCTGGGATGTGTAGAACGGCGATTTGAGTTCTGATTGACCCTCTTGTTAAATGCTAGGCTGTGTAGAACGGCGATTTGAGTTCTGATTGACCCTCTTGTTAAATGCTGGGCTGTGTAGAACGGCGATTTCAGTTCTTATTGACCCTCTTGTTAAATGCTAGGCTGTGTATAACGGCGATTTGAGTTCTGATTGACCCTCTTGTTAAATGCTAGGCTGTGTAGAACGGCGATTTGGGTTCTGATTGACCCTCTTGTTAAATGCTAGGCTGTGTATAACGGCGATTTGAGTTCTGATTGACTCTCTTGTTAAATGCTGGGCTGGGTAGAACGGCGATTTGGGTTCTGATTGACCCTCTTGTTAAATGCTAGGCTGTGTAGAACGGCGATTTGGATTCTGATTGACCCTCTTGTTAAATGCTGGGCTGTGTAGAACGGCGATTTGAGTTCTGATTGACCCTCTTGTTAAATGCTAGGCTGTGTAGAACGGCGATTTGGGTTCTGATTGACCCTCTTGTTAAATGCTAGGCTGTGTAGAACGGCGATTTGGGTTCTGATTGACCCTCTTGTTAAATGCTAGGCTGTGTAGAACGGCGATTTGAGTTCTGATTGACCCTCTTGTTAAATGCTAGGCTGTGTAAAACGGCGATTTGAGTTCTGATTGAACCTCTTGTTAAATGCTGGGCTGTGTAGAACGGCGATTTGGGTTCTGATTGACCCTCTTGTTAAATACTAGGCTGTGTAGAACGGCGATTTGAGTTCTGATTGACCCTCTTGTTAAATGCTGGGCTGTGTAGAACGGCGATTTGGATTCTGATTGACCCTCTTGTTAAATGCTAGGCTGTGTAGAACGGCGATTTGAGTTCTGATTGACCCTCTTGTTAAATGCTAGGCTGTGTAGAACGGCGATTTGAGTTCTGATTGACCCTCTTGTTAAATGCCAGGCTGTGTATAACGGCGATTTGAGCTCTGATTGACCCTCTTGTTAAATGCTAGGCTGTGTAGAACGGCGATTTGAGTTCTGATTGACCCTCTTGTTAAATGCTAGGCTGTGTAGAACGGCGATTTGAGTTCTGATTGAACCTCTTGTTAAATGCTAGGCTGGGTAGAAGTAGTGACGTTCTAAAGTCACTTTAGTTTCTAGTAAATATATTCAAAATTAAATCTTTTTTTAAACTATATATTATACTTTCCAGTTCTTATTATGAATAGACACATTATTGAAACACGTCGGTTTTATCTCTCGTCGAAAGAAACGATTGTCAGTTGTGTTGCTTTATCTCTCGTCGAAACCGATTGTCAGTTGTGTTGCTATGAGGTCGGCTTTATCTCTCGTCGAAAACTGACTAATAGTTGTGTTGCTCTGAGGTCAGCTTTATTACTCTTCGAAACTGACAGTCAGTTTTGTTTCTATAAGGTAGGCTTTATATCTCGTCGATAACCGCCTGTTAGTTGTGTTGCTGTAAGGTAGTGTTTATCTCTCATTAAAAACTGACTGTCAGTTGTGTTGCTATGAGGTAGGCTTTATGTCTCGTCGAAAACTGACTGTCAGTTGTGTTGCTATGAAGTAGGCTTTATCTCTCGTCGAAAACTGACTGTCAGTTGTGTTGCTGTGGGGTAGGCTTTATCTCTCGTCGAAAACCGACTGTCAGTTTTGGTGCTATGATATAGACTTTATCTCTCGTCAAAACCGACTGTCAGTTTTGGTGCTATGATATAGACTTTATCTCTCGTCAAAACCCACTGTCAGTTTTGGTGCTATGATATAGGTTTTATCTCTCGTCAAAACCCACTGTCAGTTTTGGTGCTATGATATAAGCTTTATCTCTCGTCAAAACCCACTGTCAGTTTTGGTGCTATGATATAGGCTTTATCTCTCGTCAAAACCCACTGTCAGTTTTGGTGCTATGATATAGACTTTATCTCTCGTCAAAAACCGACTGTCAGTTGTGTTACTATGAGGTAGGCTTTTAACAAGAGTCAGAAATATCAAGACGTTGTTTTCTCAAACGGACATAAAATGAATAGCAATGTCTGTGTATTTTGAACTGTCTATGTAAACTGACTTGGTTATATATTCAGGAAGGGAATGAGAAAGAGCGGTAAATCAACAAAATGACCATGATGGTCCGAATTAATAGAAATCAAAGTTTCCAATGCTCTTACGATATGTTCGTTGAAGTAATTACAATAAGCATTCGTATATCAGTCATATGTAACATATGGTTCATCGTTGACGTAATTACAATAAACATTCGTATATCAGTCATATGTAACATATGGTTCATCGTTGACGTAATTACAATAAACATTCGTATATCAGTCATGTGTAACATATGATTCATCGTTGAAGTAATTACAATAAACATTCGTATATCAGTCATGTGTAACATATGGTTCATCGTTGAAGTAATTACAATAAACATTCGTATATCAGTCATGTGTAACATATGATTCATCTCCGAAGTAATTACAATAAACATTCGTATATCAGTCATGTGTAACATATGGTTCATCGTTGACGTAATTACAATAAACATTCGTATATCAGTCATGTGTAACATATGGTTCATCGTTGAAGTAATTACAATACACATTCGTATATCAGTCATGTGTAACACATGATTCATATCTGAAGTAATTACAATAAACATTCGTATATCAGTCATGTGTAACATATGATTCATCGTTGAAGTAATTACAATAAACATTCGTATATCGATCATGTGTAACATATGATTCATCGTTGAAGTAATTACAATAAACATTCGTATATCAGTCATGTGTAACATATGATTCATCGTTGAAGTAATTACAATAAACATTCGTATATCAGTCATGTGTAACATATGGTTTATCGTTGAAGTAATTACAATACACATTCGTATATCAGTCATGTGTAACACATGATTCATATCTGAAGTAATTACAATAAACATTCGTATATCAGTCATGTGTAACATATGGTTCATCGTTGACGTAATTACAATAAACATTCGTATATCAGTCATGTGTAACATATGGTTCATCGTTGAAGTAATTACAATAAACATTCGTATATCAGTCATGTGTAACATATTGTTCATCGTTGAAGTAATTACAATACGCATTCGTATATCAGTCATGTGTACAACCTGATTCATATCTGAAGTAATTACAATAAACATTCGTATATCAGTCATATGTAACATATGATTCATTATTGAAGTACTTATAATAAACATTCGAATATCAGTCATGAGTAGCATGTTTTAATCAGATTGACTGGTAGATATATGATTTCATCGTTGAAGTAATTAAAATACACATTCGTAAATCAGTCATGTGTAATGCTTCATCTCCGAAGTAATTACAATAAACATTCGTATATCAGTCATGTGTAACACATCATTCATATCTGAAGTAATTACAATAAACATTCGTATATCAGTCATGTGTAACATATGATTCATCGTTGAAGTAATTACAATAAACATTCGTATATCAATCATGTGTAACATATGATTCATTGTTGAAGTAATTACAATAAACATTCGTATATCAGTCATGTGTAACATATGGTTCATCGTTGAAGTAATTACAATAAACATTCGTATATCAGTAACATATGGTTCATCGTTGAAGTAATTACAATACACATTCGTATATCAGTCATGTGTAACACATGATTGATTCATATCTGAAGTAATTACAATAAACATTCGTATATCAGTCATGTGTAACATATGATTCATCGTTGAAGTAATTACAATCAATATTCGTATATCAGTCATGTGTAACATGATTCATCGTTGAAGTAATTACAATAAACATTCGTATATCAGTCATGTGTAACATATGGTTCATCGTTGACGTAATTACAATACACATTCGTATATCAGTCATGTGTAACATATGGTTCATCGTTGAAGTAATTACAATAAACATTCGTATATCAGTCATGTGTAACATGTGGTTCATCGTTGAAGTAATTACAATACACATTCGTATATCAGTCATGTGTAACACATGATTCATATCTGAAGTAATTACAATAAACATTCGTATATCAGTCATATGTAACATATGATTCATTATTGAAGTACTTATAATAAACATTCGAATATCAGTCATAGTAGCATGTTTTAATTCAAATTGACTGGTAGATATATGATTTCATCGTTGAAGTAATTACAATAAACATTCGTTAAGCAGTCATGTGTAATGATTCATCTCCGAAGTAATTACAATAAACATTCGTATATCAGTCATGTGTAACATGTTTTAATTCAGATGCACATCATTTTGTCTCAAAAAGAAAGATTTTCTTAATTCACTTTTCTATTGAAACGGATAACGCATCTATATATCACGTCGTTCTCTAGGGTCACGAATTTAATACTTCATCATCACAGACATAGACAGATAAACTTAATTATAAAGATTCTAACGAGGATTTTGGTCACAGATACTTTTAGTTTCCCTAGTAAATATTAACACGAAGGTAATTGTACCTTAGGTGGTCCTCTGACCCTAGTGAACTTGAAGAGCAGCTTAAACATGTATTCAGTCCGGTCTGAATAGTATAGATGGCAATATATTCATTATTTAGTACGGTATTCTCTACATGGTAGCTTATGATAATACGATCTGCGGCAGCATGCGTATGTGTATGTAAATAAAGTGATATGGGATGCCATATTCATCTGCATGGTATAGTTGGCTATTCCCGTTTAAAGCTTCTTATACATGTATGACAAAGCAGTTTGTCCTCCAAAACTATATTGAGACCATTCTTTCCTTGATACAAAAAAATATTTTTTTTTTTGTATATTTGTAAATGACCATAAACGTTGTAAATTTTGAGTCAATAAAATATTCTGAATTTAAATCTGTATAGTTACATGTAAATACGTTTATACATATATTAACAAAGTCATGAATGAGCAATAAGCCTGAATCCATTATAACACATACATATACGCAGATGAACAAAGCATAGATATTTTAAATTTATACTTCATCATTGTTAATGGTACGATACAATTCCTAAATGAGTATCAATCATGGACAATGTCAGATTATTTCTTTATGAATTAACAACAAATTATAAAATGGTCCAAGGACCTGATAGCTAATAGTGTATATTCTGATCAAACTGTGCGTATGCATTGACGATCAAATAAGAATAACCTAGACCAGACATCGTCTGTCACATGTTCTTCTCACTGTCGGCAAAAATAATTTAATATAATGCCTGCCTGGTAGTACAGTCTGAAATCTCTAGCATCCCGTTAGCTTAGTTGTTAACGACGCGGGCTATCAGTACAGTCTGCAATCTCTAGCATCCCGGTAGCTTAGTTGTTAACGCCGCGGGCAATCAGTACAGTCTTCAATCTCTAGCATCCCGGTAGCTTAGTTGTTAATGACGCGGGCTATCAGTACAGTCTGCAATCTCTAGCATCCCGGTAGCTTAGTTGTTAACGACGCGGGCTATCAGTACAGTCTTCAATCTCTAGCATCCCGGTAGCTTAGTTGTTAACGATGCGGGTTATGAGTACAGTCTTCAATCTCTAGCATCCCTGTAGCTTAGTTGTTAACGATGCGGGTTATGAGTACAGTCTGCAATCTCTAGCATCCCGGTAGCTTAGTTGTTAACGACGCGGGCTATCAGTACAGTCTTCAATCTCTAGCATCCCGGTAGCTTAGTTGTTAACGATGCGGGTTATCAGTACAGACTGCAAACTCTAGCATCCCGGTAGCTTAGTTGTTAACGATGCGGGTTATCAGTGCATTCTTCAATCTCTAGCATCCCTGTAGCTTAGTTGTTAATGACGCGGGCTATCAATACAGTCTACACTCCCTAGCATCCAGAAAACTTAGTTGTTAACGCCGCGGCCTATCAGTGCATTCTGCAATCTCTAGCAACCCAGTAGCTTAGTTGTTAACGACTTGGGCTATCAGTACAGTCTGTAATCTCTAGCATCCCAATAGCTTAGTTGTTAACGACGCGAGCTATCAGTACAGTCTGCAATCTCTAGCATCCTGATAGCTTAGTTTTTAACGACGCGGGATATCAGTACAGTCTGCAATCTCTAACATCCCGGTAGCTTAGTTGTTAACGCCGCGTGCTATCAGTACAGTCTGCAATCTCTAACATCCCGGTAGCTTAGTTGTTAATGACGCGGGCTATCAGTACAGTCTTCAATCCCTAGCATCCATGCAGCTTAGATGTTTATGATACGGGCTATCAGTACAGTCTGCAATCTCTAGCATCCCGGTAGCTTAGTTGTTAACGATGCGGGTTATCAGTACAGTCTTCAATCCCTAGCATCCCGGTAGCTTAGTTGTTAACGATGCGGGTTATCAGTACAGTCTTCAATCCCTAGCATCCCGGTAGCTTAGCTGTTAATGACGCGGGCTATCAGTACAGTCTGCAATCTCTAGCATCCCGGTAGCTTAGTTGTTAACGATGCGGGTTATCAGTACAGTCTTCAATCTCTAGCATCCATGTAGCTTAGTTGTTAATGACGCGGGCTATCAATAACGTCTGCAATCTCTAGCATCCCGGTAGATTAGTTGTTAACGATGCGGGTTATCAGTACAGTCTTCAATCTCTAGCATCCATGTAGCTTAGTTGTTAATGACGCGGGCTATCAGTACAGTCTGCAATCTCTAGCATCCCGGTAGATTAGTTGTTAACGATGTGGGTTATCAGTACAGTCTACACTCTCTAGCATCCATGTAGCTTAGTTGTTAACGACGCAGGCTATCAGTACAGTCTGCAATCTCTAGCATCCAGGTAGCTTAGTTGTTAACGATGCGGGCTATCAGTACAGTCTGCAATCTCTAGCATCACGGTATCTTAGTTGTTAACGCCGCGGGTTATCAGTACAGACTGCAATCTCTAGCATCCAGGTAGCTTAGTTGTTAACGCCGCGGGCTATCAGTACAGTCTTCAATCTCTAGCATCCCGGTAGCTTAGTTGTTAACGCCGCGGGCTATCAGTACAGTCTGCAATCTCTAGCATCCAGGTAGCTTAGTTGTTAACGCCGCGGGCTATCAGTACAGTCTGCAATCCCTAGCATCCAGGTAGCTTAGTTGTTAACGCCGCGGGCTATCAGTACAGTCTGCAATCTCTAGCATCCAGGTAGCTTAGTTGTTAACGCCGCGGGCTATCAGTACAGTCTGTAATCTCTAGCATCCAGGTAGCTTAGTTGTTAACGCCGCGGGCTATCAGTACAGTCTTCAATCTCTAGCATCCAGGTAGCTTAGTTGTTAACGATGCGGGTTATCAGTACAGTCTTCAATCTCTAGCATCCAGGTAGCTTAGTTGTTAACGATGCGGGTTATCAGTACAGTCTTCAATCTCTAGCATCCCGGTAGCTTAGTTGTTAACGATGCGGGTTATCAGTACAGTCTTCAATCTCTAGCATCCCTGTAGCTTAGTTGTTAACGATGCGGGTTATCAGTACAGTCTGCAATCTCTAGCATCCAGGTAGCTTAGTTGTTAACGCCGCGGGCTATCAGTACAGTCTTCAATCTCTAGCATCCCGGTAGTTTAGTTGTTAACGATGCGGGTTATCAGTACAGTCTTCAATCTCTAGCATCCCGGTAGCTTAGTTGTTAACGATGCGGGTTATCAGTACAGTCTTCAATCTCTAGCATCACGGTAGCTTAGTTGTTAACGCCGCGGGTTATCAGTACAGACTGCAATCTCTAGCATCCAGGTAGCTTAGTTGTTAACGCCGCGGGCTATCAATACAGTCTTCAATCTCTAACATCCCGGTAGTTTAGTTGTTAACGATGCGGGTTATCAGTACAGTCTGCAATCTATAGCATCCCGGTAGTTTAGTTGTTAGCGATGCGGGTTATCAGTACAGTCTGCAATCTCTAGCATCCAGGTAGCTTGGTTGTTAGCGCCGCGGGCTATTAGTACAGTCTGCAATCTCTAGCATCCCGGTAGTTTAGTTGTTAACGACGGGGGTTATCAGTACAGTCTGCAATCTCTAGCATCCAGGTAGCTTAGTTGTTAGCGCCGCGGGCTATCAGTACAGTCTGCAATCTCTAGCATCCAGGTAGCTTAGTTGTTAAAGACGCGGGCTATCAGTACAGGCTGCAATCTCTAGCATCCCGGTATCTTAGTTGTTAACGACTGGGGCTATCAGTACAGTCTGCAATCTCTAGCATCCAGGTAGCTTAGTTGTTAACGCCGCGGGCTATCAGTACAGTCTGCAATCTCTAGCATCCCGGTAGCTTAGTTGTTAACAATGCGGGTTATCAGTACAGTCTACAATCTCTAGCATCCCGGTAGCTTAGTTGTTAACGATGCGGATTATCAGTACAGTCTACAATCTCTAGCATCCCGGTAGCTTAGTTGTTATCGATGCGGGTTATCAGTACAGTCTGCAATCTCTAGCATCCCGGTAGCTTAGTTGTTAACGATGCGGATTATCAGTACAGTCTACAATCTCTAGCATCCCGGTAGCTTAGTTGTTATCGATGCGGGTTATCAGTACAGTCTTCAATCTCTAGAATCCCGGTAGCTAAGTTGTTACATGTAACGCCGCGTGCTATCAGTACAGTCTGCAATCTATAGCATCCCGGTAGTTTAGTTGTTAACGATGCGGGTTATCAGTACAGTCTGCAATCTCTAGCATCCAGGTAGCTTGGTTGTTAGCGCCGCGGGCTATTAGTACAGTCTGCAATATCTAGCATCCCGGTAGTTTAGTTGTTAACGACGGGGGTTATCAGTACAGTCTGCAATCTCTAGCATCCAGGTAGCTTAGTTGTTAGCGCCGCGGGCTATCAGTACAGTCTGCAATCTCTAGCATCCCGGTAGCTTAGTTGTTAAAGACGCGGGCTATCAGTACAGGCTGCAATCTCTAGCATCCCGGTATCTTAGTTGTTAACGACTGGGGCTATCAGTACAGTCTGCAATCTCTAGCATCCAGGTAGCTTAGTTGTTAACGCCGCGGGCTATCAGTACAGTCTGCAATCTCTAGCATCCCGGTAGCTTAGTTGTTAACAATGCGGGTTATCAGTACAGTCTACAATCTCTAGCATCCCGGTAGCTTAGTTGTTAACGATGCGGATTATGAGTACAGTCTACAATCTCTAGCATCCCCGTAGCTTAGTTGTTATCGATGCGGGTTATCAGTACAGTCTGAAATCTCTAGCATCCCGGTAGCTTAGTTGTTAACGATGCGGATTATCAGTACAGTCTACAGTCTCTAGCATCCCGGTAGCTTAGTTGTTATCGATGCGGGTTATCAGTACAGTCTTCAATCTCTAGAATCCCGGTAGCTAATTTGTTACATGTAACGCCGCGTGCTATCAGTACAGTCTGCAATCCCTAGCATCCCGGTAGCTTAGTTATTAACGATGCGGGTTATCAGTACAGTCTTCAATCTCTAGCATCCAGGTAGCTTAGTTGTTAACGACGCGGGCTATCAGTACAATTTGCAATCTTTAGCGGTAGCTTAGTTGTTAATGACGCGGGCTATCAGTACAGTCTACAATCTCTAGCACCCCAGTAGCTTAGTTGTTAATGACGCAGGCTATCAGTACAGTCTGCAATCTGTAGCATCCCAGTAGCTTAGTTGTTAACGACGCGGGTTATCAGTACAGTCTTCAATCTCTAGCATCCAGGTAGCTTAGTTGTTAACGACGCGAGTTATCAGTACAGTCTGCAATCTCTAGCATCCCGGTAGCTTAGTTGTTAACGACGCAGGCTATCAGTACAGTCTTCAATCTCTAGCGTCCCGGTAGTTTAGTTGTTAACGATGCGGGTTATCAGTACAGTCTTCAATCTTTAGCATCCCGGTAGCTTAGTTGTTAACGATGCGGGTTATCAGTACAGTCTTCAATCTCTAGCATCCCGGTAGCTTAGTTGTTAACGATGCGGGTTATCAGTACAGTCTTCAATCTCTAGCATCCCTGTAGCTTAGTTGTTAATGACGCGGGCTATCAGTACAGTCTTCAATCCCTAGCATCCAGGTAGCTTAGGTGTTAACGATGCGGATTATCAGTACAGTCTACAGTCTCTAGCATCCCGGTAGCTTAGTTGTTAACGATGCGGGCTATCAGTACAGTCTGCAATCTCTAGCATCACGGTAGCTTAGTTGTTAACGCCGCGGGTTATCAGTACAGACTGCAATCTCTAGCATCCAGGTAGCTTAGTTGTTAACGCCGCGGGCTATCAATACAGTCTTCAATCTCTAGCATCCCGGTAGTTTAGTTGTTAACGATGCGGGTTATCAGTACAGTCTGCAATCTATAGCATCCCGGTAGTTTAGTTGTTAACGATGCGGGTTATCAGTACAGTCTGCAATCTCTAGCATCCAGGTAGCTTAGTTGTTAGCGCCGCGGGCTATTAGTACAGTCGGCAATCTCTAGCATCCCGGTAGTTTAGTTGTTAACGACGGGGGTTATCAGTACAGTCTGCAATCTCTAGCATCCAGGTAGCTTAGTTGTTAGCGCCGCGGGCTATCAGTACAGTCTGCAATCTCTAGCATCCCGGTAGCTTAGTTGTTAAAGACGCGGGCTATCAGTACAGGCTGCAATCTCTAGCATCCCGGTATCTTAGTTGTTAACGACTGGGGCTATCAGTACAGTCTGCAATCTCTAGAATCCAGGTAGCTTAGTTGTTAACGCCGCGGGCTATCAGTACAGTCTGCAATCTCTAGCATCCCGGTAGCTTAGTTGTTAACAATGCGGGTTATCAGTACAGTCTACAATCTCTAGCATCCCGGTAGCTTAGTTTTTAACGATGCGGATTATCAGTACAGTCTACAATCTCTAGCATCCCGGTAGCTTAGTTGTTATCGATGCGGGTTATCAGTACAGTCTGCAATATCTAGCATCCCGGTAGCTTAGTTGTTAACGATGCGGATTATCAGTACAGTCTACAATCTCTAGCATCCCGGTAGCTTAGTTGTTATCGATGCGGGTTATCAGTACAGTCTTCAATCTCTAGAATCCCGGTAGCTAAGTTGTTACATGTAACGCCGCGTGCTATCAGTACAGTCTACAATATCTAGCATCCCGGTAGCTTAGTTATTAACGATGCGGGTTATCAGTACAGTCTTCAATCTCTAGCATCCAGGTAGCTTAGTTGTTAACGACGCGGGCTATCAGTACAATTTGCAATCTCTAGCGGTAGCTTAGTTGTTAATGACGCGGGCTATCAGTACAGTCTACAATCTCTAGCTCCCCAGTAGCTTAGTTGTTAATGACGCAGGCTATCAGTACAGTCTGCAATCTGTAGCATCCCAGTAGCTTAGTTGTTAACGACGCGGGTTATCAGTACAGTCTTCAATCTCTAGCATCCAGGTAGCTTAGTTGTTAACGACGCGAGTTATCAGTACAGTCCTCAATCTCTAGCATCCCGGTAGCTTAGTTGTTAACGACGCAGGCTATCAGTACAGTCTGCAGTCTCTAGCGGTAGCTAAGTTGTTAATGACGCGGGTTATCAGTAGAGTCTTCAATCTCTAGCATCCAGGTAGCTTAGTTGTTAACGACGCGAGTTATCAGTACAGTCTTCAATCTCTAGCATCCAGGTAGCTTAGTTGTTAACGCCGCGGGCTATCAGTACAGTCTGCAATCTCTATCATCCCGGTAGCTTAGTTGTTAACGACGCGGGCTATCAGTACAGTCTGCAATCTCTAGCATCCCGGTAGCTTAGTTGTTAACGATGCGGGCTATCAGTACAGTCTGCAATCCCTAGCATCCCGGTAGCTTAGTTGTTAACGCCGCGGGCTATACGTACAGTCTTCAATCTCTAGCATCCCAATAGCTTAGTTGTTAATTTTCGCGGGCAATAAGTACAGTCTTCAATCTCTAGCATCCCAGTAGCTTAGTTGTTAATGACGCGGGCTATCAGTACAGTCTGCAATCTCTAGCATCCAGGCAGCTTAGTTGTTAACGACGCGGGCTATCAGTACAGTCTGCAATCTCAAGCATCCCGGTAGCTTAGTTGCTAATGATACCGGTTATCAGTACAGTATGCAATCTCTAGCATCCCGGTAGCTTAGTTGTTAACGCCGCGGGCTATAAGTACAGTCTTCAATCTCTAGCATCCCAGTAGCTTAGTTGTTAATGATACGGGATATCAGTACAGTCTGCAATCTCTAGCATCCCGGTAGCTTAGTTGTTAACGACGCGGGCTATCAGTACAATCTGCAATCTCAAGCATCCCGGTAGCTTAGTTGCTAATGATACCGGTTATCAGTACAGTATGCAATCTCTAGCATCCCGGTAGCTTAGTTGTTAACGCCGCGCGCTATCAGTCCAATCTTCAATCTCTAGCATCCCGGTAGCTTAGTTGTTAACGATGCGGGCTATCAGTACAGTCTGCAATCCCTAGCATCCCGGTAGCTTAGTTGTTAACGCCGCGGGCTATCAGTACAGTCTGCAATCTCTAGCATCACGGTAGCTTAGTTGTTAACTAAGCGGGCTATCAGTACAGGTTTTTTGATGTATTCAATCTTTGCGGAAATTGACAAATGACATGTTCCACCAATGGCCTAAATAGTGGTTGCTGAAGGGTAATTATATGCCTATTAAAGATCATTGTGTGAATTACAGGTGTAAGATAGTCAGCCAGGAAACACACGCTAGGTGCACTGACTGCGTGCTATATCTTAAATACCGTTGAAACTCCAATCATCCAATCTCTAGTTTCGTTTCTCCTTCACACATGTACAACATCATTTTCAGCACACGGCTTTGTTAACAATTAGGTGCAAATGGAAATATTTCTGTAAATGGGAGAACATTTATCCACAATTCTTTCAAGATCGTCTGCTGCAGAGACATCAATATCACCTGTATTATGACTGTGTTATGACTGTGTTATGACTGTTTTATATCTGTGTTATGACTGTATTATGACTGTTTTATGACTGTTTTATGACTGTGTTATGACTGTATTATGACTGTGTTATGACTGTTTTATGACTGTATTATGACTGTATTATGACTGTTTTATGACTGTGTTATGACTGTATTATGACTGTGTTGCAGGGTTATTAACTTGCAGTTGGAATTCATTGACTGATATATCATTCCATTATGAAACTTTTCCAAAAAACCTGATCTTCAAGCAATGCTTTTAAAACTTTCTGCAGCTTTTATTCGGTTTGTCATTTTATCACTATGTGTTTCAAAAAAGGTTTTGACTTTGATTTTCTGTTTTCAGCACCCAACCGCATCCCAGTCATGTTTGCAGGGTTATTAACTTGCAGTTGGGTTTATTGACTGATATAGCATTCCATCATGAAACTTTTCTTCAAGCAATGCTTTTAAAACTTTCTGCAGCCGAAATGTGAAAAAAATTCTAAGTTAATAACCCTGCAAACATGACTGGGATGCGGTTGGATGCTGAAAACAGAAAAACAAAGTCAAAACCTTTTTTGAAAGACATAGTGATAAAATGACAAACCGAATAAAAGGCAGATTCTAGATCACACCTTACACACTTTGTGTAATAAACTTTTTAATAGAACACAATCTTACCAAAAAATGATACAGTGATTCCAGAGGAGTATTTGTCTTCAGTCATTTATATGTAAGGAACTTAACATTAGAGCAGCATGATCCATTTTTGAGAAGTGTTTATCACACAATACAGGCAGCGATTGTCATATCATTAATTGTAATTGTGTGTAACGACATCAATTAAATGTCTAACGTTGGAAGATCTAATGATATAAAATTTGAACTAAAACTAAACCCATTTCCTCGTATAACTGAATATGTCCTGCTCTGGAGCATTTAAGTTTTATACCTTATGGTTTGGGATATGGCATGGCGAATTTTAACATCATGGTGGCTAAAGGAGAATTTGCTCATACACAGAGTTTCTCCTTTTGCAACAATTAATTTACATCTATTCAAAAATTACAATTTAGGGAGTTTTCCAATATTTTACCTGAATGCTTTAAAAGTGTTTTTGTTGCAGTTTGTTGTTAAAGAGTCTTCTTAAAAGTCATTGCTTGTTGTTATGTTAAGTCCTATGTGTAATAGTCCCTGACACATGTGCCATATCGTGATATATATCCAGGGACGTAGATAATATCTTATCTACGTCCCTGATATATCTAACTTATTGATGAAACTCAGAAAGAAAAGAAAGCTCCAGTAATTAACCCTTACCCACATACAACAACAATGCAGCAAACAATTTTGAAAATAGTTAGGCAAAAATGAAAAATCTCTATAAATGAAATGAAAGTTATTCAAAAGAGTTGAAAACTGATAAACCTTGTGGCAAAAAGAGAAATTGCTCATTTAATGAGGGAAAGGGTTTTCAATAGAATTTGAAGAACATACAAAACATACCCGTTCTTCTGGTTTTTGACCAACAAATCTACCGGTTTCAATTCTAAGCGGAAGTATTCCACAGCGTTATTGAGCTAAAAACGATCGTTCTGTTTTATCTAGATTGAGTTTAACGTAGTTTTCGCAACAATATTCTGTTTTAAATGTGACGTATGTGCGTAGTTTGGCAACGTTATGTATACCCTTAATCCAAGTTTCATTGTGCTTTGATAAAAGAAGTCGTTCAATAATGTTGACGTCGCAGGTAAGTTTATCTTTATAAATATTCTCCATATTAACAGAAGTTAAAACAGAAGATTATAAGCCAACTTTGTTCCAACAAGATGTTTCAGCTTTTAAGTGAAATTGCAAATACTCGCTGATATAATTATATACAGCGGGGATGCACGTTAAGACAGGCCTTTTAAGATACGTTCAATTTCCTTTATGAGTCTCTGAATGGTAACACCTGGAAGTACTACAATTCTGAGATCATATTGGGCAGTTATACTCATAAAGTTTTCATCAATAAATGACTGAAGACTACGCCCGAGGGAGTCACCAGCATTTATCAATATTTCTTTAATTATTTTGCAAATTGAAAAATCCACAACTGATGGTTTGTCCCTATAAATAGATCAAGCTTTAAATTTAACCAATGATACTAAATTAAATACTAAATTAAATACTAAATTTGAGATAAGAATTAATTTCCTGCGGTGCATCAGTATGTCATAATCTGTAGTCGGGTTCAATTGCGAAGCAGACTATTGCAATCGAAACGATTTGGGCGGATATTGACCGTACAGTCGCCAACAAAAAAGTGTGCGTACTAAATAAATAATACCGGTATAACTAGCTATTTACATAGGAAAGGCCGTGCTATAAATAATACCGGTATAACTAGTTATTTACATAGGAAAGGCCGTGCTATAAATAATACCGGTATAACTAGTTATTTACATAGGAAAGGCCGTGCTATAAATAATACCGGTATAACTAGCTATTTACATAGGAAAGACCGTGCTATAAATAATACCGGTATAACTAGTTATTTACATAGGAAAGGCCGTGCTATAAATAATACCGGTATAACTAGTTATTTACATAGGAAATGCCGTGCTATAAATAATACCGGTATAACTAGTTATTAAATTGGAAAGGCCGTGCTATAAATAATACCGGTATAACTACTTATTTACATAGGAAAGGCCGTACTATAAGTAAAACTGGTATAACTAGTTATTCAAATAGGAAAGGCTGTGCTATAAATGATAACGGTATAACTAGTTATTTACATAGGAAAGGCTGTGCTATAAATAATACCGGTAATACTAGTTATTTACATAGGAAAAGCTGTGCTTTAAATAATACCGGTATAACTAGTTATTAAATTGGAAAGGCTATGCTATAAATAATACCGGTATAACTAGTTATTAAATAGGAAAGGATGTGCTATAAATAATACCGGTATAACTAGTTATTTACATAGGAAAGGCCGTGCTATAAATACTACCGGTATAACTAGTTATTTACATAGGAAAGGCCGTGCTATAAATAATACCGGTATAACTAGTTATTTACATAGAAAAAGTCGTGCTTTAAATGATACCGGTATAACTAGTTATTTACATAGGAAAGGCCGTGCTTTAAATGATACCGGTATAACTAGTTATTTACATAGGAAAGGCTGTGCTATAAATAATACCGGTATAACTAGTTATTAAATAGGAAAGGCTGTGCTATAAATAATACCGGTATAACTAGTTATTTACATAGGAAAGGCCGTGCTATAAATAATACCGGTATAACTAGTTATTTACATAGGAAAGGCCGTGCTATAAATAATACCGGTATAACTAGTTATTTACATAGAAAAAGCCGTGCTTTAAATGATACTGGTATAGCTAGTTATTTACATAGGAAAGGCCGTGCTTTAAATGATACCAGTACAAGAGAAAGTTGATGCAACGCATCAATGTCGCCGGAAATGCATACTGCAGTTATGCATAACACTAACATTATAGTAGTTGAATAAACAGCTATCAACTGAGGGGCATATTGGAACATCAGGGGCGGGGTCAAGTGAAAATGTATCATAACTTGCATTGTTTTGTCAACGAAGTGAATGATAATTGAAGCCTTTCATTGTTTATGATCAATCTCCATTCCAAAGTAGGTTGACCATACACACAGCCAACTAATTATTGATCATACACAGTAATGGAAATGAGTAAGCTTGACAATCATTAGTCTTAGTATGTATACAGTGCTTTCATTAAGGAATAATTATAAGATTTGTGAATTCCACATACACTTTTCAAGATGTTTGTCAGAATATTTGAATTCTATCATTTATCAATAAAACCACAAAACAGACAATTTAAGATTTGCATGCAATAGCACGTCATTTTATGTTTCCCCTATTAAGGTCAACATTGGACACCTTTGCAGCAATTTACTTTTAAAACAATGAGATAAGGGTTAAATCGCTGAAGACATGAGCTTTCTCTTTTTCTCAAAATGATATTAGCTTGGCATCCTAATTATATCATACCTTAACAAATGATGAAATGTAATCCAATATTTACAAATAAGACCACCTTCGAAATATAATATCAGCTAAACAGTTAAATCTCATTGAAATTGTTTTATAATTTAAACTTAATTTCGAACATAAACTGAGCCCTACAACATTTTAATTTATTGTAATTCTTTCCTTCCTTTTTTATAATGAAAATAACAAACTACTCATGTTTTAAAATTATATTATGATGAGCGCCCTTGTGTCAATGATGCATAACAATATGCAGATCGGAAGCAATATGCCTTTAGGGAATTGAATGACACATTTAAAATTGTCAAGGACGAAATAATTTTGTACGAAAGACCCGATTCGTGACCTACATTCTTCTTCGCAGAGATGTCGTTCTTGAAACTCTCTTTATAGGCAAAGTCATTTTTCTATTAAAACCAGTTTTATCTCGGTTTGTTCTTTTCTTCATTTGTTTCGAACCAAATAAACATTTTAAATCACCTATAATTTACTATTTGTAAGTGAGTGTAAAGAGCGGCTCTCTGCAAAGGAGATTGATCTACGCAGTTGGTATTCGCGAGTCACGCGATCAACAGTTTTAGCTTAGAAACAGTTCATATTTTAGATATACATGGATAAACATTATAAAATGAATTCCTCACAAATCAAGACATCTCTTTGAACATGAAAATAACATTCAGTAAGTTAAGATTGCTA
Source organism: Serripes groenlandicus (assembly GCA_031761405.1). Lineage (NCBI taxonomy): Eukaryota > Metazoa > Mollusca > Bivalvia > Cardiida > Cardiidae > Serripes > Serripes groenlandicus. The sequence continues at coordinate 3,684,469 of JASEVX010000011.1, forward strand.
TTTTAAAGGAGAATTCGACGTGATTTTTCTTGATATTGACACATAACAGTCTGCTTGCTGCAAGTCTAATGGGGACGGTTTTGTCTTCGTAAATAAAACCCCAAAACAGAGATGCGAGTCAAAATAAAGAAACTACTAATACTTAAAACATCGGAATATTTATTTCATTTTAGATGTGTCATAACTTAGTGTTTTTAAACAAACGCAATTGTAATATGTTCAAGACATTTAAATTTGGTTTTTTCTAATAATAACTCCTCCTCCCATGTGATTTCCGAAAACATATTAAAAAAAGAAGTCGCGGGCTTCTGCCCGGCGACTAATAACTAGTTATTTACATAGGAAAGGCCGTGCTATAAATAATACCGGTATAACTAGTTATTTACATAGGAAAAGCCGTGCTTTAAATGAAATGCTATTGAAATTAAGGTTAGATATCATTAAAACCGCCATAGTTTAGCCTCATATTGATAGCATAGTTGGAAATAGAACAGAGACTATTATATTGCTGGTTCATCCAGTGAAGAAAGATAAACTAACAATGTACAAATCATGAAGTGTGCTGCCTTCATCCCCGTCACCAGGTGTCAGTACTTTCTCTGCATTCTTTTTTGTGTAGATAATTCACGTGGTCTTAAATTCTCGAACTATGTGAAAACTGTTTTGCTAAAACAATAGTACGAAGACGATTTTTACACCAGATGAGCAGGACATGCTATAGAACAACATATCCAAAATTCCTAAAAATCGAGTTAGCGAGGACGGCGTGTTTGTGGTAGGCACCTGTGCTAAAACACTGTTGGGGCATTCACGTCTAAGCTTCACTCGCTGATTTCTGAAATAGTTACATGACAATAACTTTGATCAACGTTACTTCTTTGATCAGCAAAGTGACAGTTTCTGTATAGAAATACAAAATATTTAGCGAAAATCTATATTCTTTACTATTTTAGCGGAATAAGCCGCCATTCAGTTTAAAGAAAGAAAAACGTTATAATGATCATTTAGTTTCAGTAAGATATAGGGACAAAAATGGAAATCGCTAAATTCTTAAGTAATTCTAAAAAAATAATTTTGTGAGAGATATTGCTTTTTTTAAATGCGATTGAATTAATAACCAAGCGTTTTTTTTTTGTCAACTCATGGTAATTTCGATCGTCAAATTGATATATTTGGTCATTATTTATTTTTTTCTAACTAAAATTCCTGATTTCTGGAAACAAATCACACGAGCAATTTTCATCCATACTCAGCACGCACACCGTTATTATGAAATTATTTTTCTCTTTTTTTATGTAACATAATTTTGGGCACAACAATACTGAAAGTCTACGAAAATCGCAGGTTTTGGAAATAGTTTCTAAAAGAACGTGATAGACTGCCTCTTTATTATTTTAGATTTAATGAAACTAGTGGCAGCAATACTGATTGAATAATAACAATAAATATAAATCTATAAGATTGCTAATACTATTGATACGTAAAAGAAACGAAATTCTATATAATTTGCATTTTTCTTTTGATTCATACAGAAAAGATAGATAACTATACTTTAAAAATGAACTTTAATGGCAAAAGGCAGAATAACACATAGTGATCATACTCTGTTTATAACCTGCAACTGGAATCATCGTCATGGTTTTTAACAAGTTTTTAAAAATGCTAACTGCATCACTTTAGAGGGAGTAGGGGAGAGTTGTCGTAAGCCTGTGGATATATCCTTGCTTTAAGAAGTCATTACACATTTCCTTTCAGCATGTTAAGCGGTCGATAAAACCTTCAGAGATGACAAATCCACCATGAACGGTTGTATATACTATAGAGATATCAAGCAGGAGAAGGATCCTACACTATTGTAATCAGTTGCTACACCCTTATAGAGGTGGATGACCGTTGTTGTATATGTGGATTACCAGTGTTTGGTCGATACGGCCTGCTAGAGGGGTATAGCCACATATCTTAGTGAAATAGACATTGCAGTTGAGCAGGCATTGTCCTGTATTTATGGAGAAAACCCCTCACGAAGGTGTAGACAAAGATAAAGAGTGTCCAGTTTGCTGCGTCTAAATTGCACAGGCGCCGAGTTTACCGTCAAGTCTTAACAGTTATGCGAACAAATATGACTGAAAGAGTTAATTTAACCTCATCTGAGGTCAGCGACGATAATTGAGGTTACATGGGTAGTAGTAGTTATAATCTTTATTTACATCTCATCATTGTACATACGATATAACATTTACAATAAAAAAAATTGCAATACAACATAACAGTACAATACCACTCCGAAAAGGAGTTATAAGAGATGAGGAATTAATAAAAAAAAAATACATCATTCCTTACATTGCATTAAAACGATGCACATACATATAAATATAAATATATACATATGCACACACATGTGTTTACATATTATAGAACGAATAAAAAAAGTAAATTCATTGCTAAAAAGTGTAATGAGATAAAGTTTCGTTTTATATCAGATCAAAACGAACAGGATTAGCGAAGTTATTACTGATTACGTATTCTACGTTTATAACGTCACCCTTTAAACAATGATAACAATGATACAAAACAATTAAATAAAACAATATATCGATATAAAAAGTGTTATCTAGCTAGTAATATTTGGCGTCTTTGTAAAATATTAAAGCAGGTTTTGGCACAAATTCATATCAAATCTACATTTGAAAACAGGAAGAAGTATTTACCATTATAAAACATAGATATAAAATTGACCTACACAGTAAAATGACATGATACCTAAGATCACATGTATTTAATCGCATAATATGTCAATTCTATTAAGACTAAAAGAGAAATTCATATTCAATCAGTTTTATTAAAACGTTCTGTTCTGAAACACATGGCCACTAAATGAAATATCTTTCCGCGTAATCTGGCTTTATAGTCCTCTGTTGTCAATTGACCAAATCTATGGAACATCAGATTCTTTGAACCCTAAACAGTTTTATCTCTCCCATGATCCATATGAGGTTTTTCGGTTTTATTAGTGTTTTAGGGAATATGTCATCTAGTCGTGTATCGTTTTATTGTTTAACTTTACGATATACAAAAAATACTTGATGAAAGAATAGATGTAACTAAAAAATAAATTGTAACTAATTTTGAAAAAAATGGTTTAATTTTAAAATTACATTATAACAAACAAACAAAAACATGTGACTGATGTTTTAAATTATAACTGTAATTTCTACATGCATTCTTTATAATTAAACGGGGGAACAATATTTATTTAAATTCAATGAAGATTGATGCAATCTTGAACGGACTTAGTTCTCTCGGGTCTATTGTATTTTAGCCGATCTAAACAGTTTACATTCTTCGTCTTAGATCGCATCCTTCTCTTTAAACTCTTGCAGCATTAAATCCGCTCACTGGACGCATGAAATTGTTGTTTACATTGCATAGAAAAGATTATCAAAGTATCTTCAATGAATTACCTCGCAGTTGTTCGTTCAACTCTATTAACTTTTCAGTATTTTTGTAATGCTTTAATACACAGCAAACAATATTTAATCTCTTATCAGAATAACCAGATCAATTTATTTCAGGAATTATCGAACAACTTAGTTGAAGTGATCTTTTGGATTACGCTTTGCCTGCTGATGTCTGGGCCGTCTGGCTAGTCTATACTATTGCTGAACTCAACTTTATTCTAAATCGCAATCTGTTTCAGAAATGAATTAACTAAGATAGTGTCGCTGATGTCTCTTGTTGTGCATTGACTGCCGTAACCGAATTCACGAAGGCCGTTTTACCCGATTATATATTGGCAATGTATTCTATATCAGTTTCAGGAATGATTGGATTTGAACAACACAAATCGAAGTTAAAGTCACAAACCTTGTAGAGCCATGATAACCGTTAAACCAAGCCTAATATGTTTGGCTGGTTAACTCAATAAACTTATCTTGATATTCCTGGAATAAGACTAAGAACTGAGCTCTTCCAAATGCAAAGCTAGACAAGTCCATTTAAAACTCCAGCATTTAACGTGTTAAAATTTCTCATGGCAAACAACAATATATCTATTTACCCAACACTGCTATCGTTGGGTGGTTGTTAGGTCTAATAATTATCCGAAGGTTATGTTAACCTAACAAATAGTTCTCATTGGGTGTTCACCACAGTTAACAACTGTTAATGTAACACTGTTAACTATTAACTATTAATCAAGATACCCCATTGACTAGCCCCTGAGAGGGACCGCTTTGTGTTTTGTTCGTTTAATTTGTTTTATTTGTTTTATTTGTTTAATATGTTATCCCTTTTGTAAAATGTTTTCAATGGAATTTTCGATAACTGTTACTTTTCTAAAGAATTGAGTTACATTATCATAACTCCAGTGCATACATTGGGGGTGAATAAAGGATCACCACACCTATCGAGAAATTACGTCGATTGACTCTTTATTTAATATCTTCCTACACATTATGACTAGAAGATTATCGAAGTTTTGTAATGATCTTCATATTATTGATGAATTACAAGTCTTCTTTAGCTAAAATTATTCTACAACGGACAAAATATTGTGTGTAATGTCTTTGTTACAAACATATTTAGTAACTAATGTAGAAGATTTTATTGCATTTGTATTGACTTCATAAAGACATTTTATAGTATATGTCACAGTAAGTTATGGGACCTTATAAATTGCAAATAATAGTTCACAACTCAATGTATAGTAAATTGACGTCCTGCGTTAAGATTTGCGAACATTTGATGCAGTACTTTATTTGTACGGACGTCTCTCTATTTGTACGGACGTCTCTCTATGTGTACGGACGTCTCTCTATTTGTGCGGACGTCTCTCTATTTGTACGGAAGTCTCTCTATTTGTACGGACGTCTCTCTATGTGTGCAGACGTCTCTATATTTGTACGGACGTCTCTCTATTTGTACAGGCGTCTCTCTATTTGTACGGACGTCTCTCTATTTGTACGGACATCCCTCTATTTGTACAGGCGTCTCTCTATTTGTACTGACGTCTCTCTATTTGTACGGACGTCTCTCTATTTGAACGGAGTCTCTCTATTTGAACAGGCGTCTCTCTTTTTGTACGGATGTCTCTCTATTTGTACAGGCGTCTCTATATTTGTACGGACGTCTCCCTATTTGTACGGACGTCTCTCTATTTGTACGGACGTCTCTCTATTTGTGCGGACGTCTCTCTATTTGTACAGGCGTCTCTCTATTTGTACGGACGTCTCTCTATTTGTGCGGACGTCTCTCTATTTGAACAGGCGTCTCTCTATTTGTACGCACGTCTCAGTATTTGTGCGGACGTCTCTCTATTTGTACAGGCGTCTCTCAATTTGTACGGACGTCTCTCTATTTGTGCGGACGTCTCTCTATTTGTACTAATGTCTCTCTATTTGTACTAATGTCTCTCTATTTGTACTAATGTCTCTCTATTTGTGCGGAAGTCTCTCTATTTGTACAGGCGTCTCTCTATTTGTACGGACGTCTCTCTATTTGTACGGACGTCTCTCTATGTGTTCGGACGTCTCTCTATGTGTACATGCGTCTCTCTATGTGTACAGACGTCTCTCTATTTGTGCGGACGTCTCTCTATGTGTACAGGCGTCTCTCTATTTGTACGGACGTCTCTCTATGTGTACGGACGTCTCTCTATATGTACGGACGTCTCTCTATGTGTATGGACTTCTCTCTATTTGTACGGGCGTCTCTCTGTTTGTAAATTTAGTAGCAGTGTAGGTATTCAGTATGGAAGCATTGTCCAGCAATCAGCAAACAGAACATTGGCTGAACAGTGGAAATTCTATCGCTATTGTCATGGTCAAATATGTATAATAATTATATTTTAAGATTTTAATATAAAGCAGAAACTTTGAATATATGTTTAAAATATTCGATGCTACTGTTAAGCCTATATTGGCTACGGTCACAAATAAGGGGCTATAAGTATGTTGAAAACATTAATAAGTTCAAAATTTAATACAGTTTTGCATAAAGCCCTGTTACCTTTAATACAATATTTGCGATGTTCTTGCCTTGGGCGAATCTGGTAGATTACAACTATGAACGTCATATATGTCTTATGTATTACATTTTGGCTATACATCCTTCGTAAGAATAACACAATATAACGTTATAAATATTACTTGATGTTGCTACAATTAGATGAATCGAGAAATCGCACCTGGGCTTTGAAAATGTGAATGCTATTTTAAAGGTTGTTTTTTTTCACAGGGAATTCAATATTGTTATACCGAAAGATGGCATACTTATATTGATGAGTCGCCTAATGAATCCGTTATTTTAAGTCGTTGTTTACGCATGGGTTCTATCTTAATACTGATTTATCTTATTTATTTTTAAACAAACTGTCTCACTACAAATGTTCGTCACATGATCTGATGAAAGAAAAGTGCAGACATTTATCGCTAGACAGAGAACATACATATTGCCACTTTTGTATACGACATGAGCTTTATGCTTTCGAGAACGAATATAACTTTCTCTTCGAATGTTATAGCTATGAATCTTTACAGGTAGATTATTTTGACAAATCTTTACTCAGTAATAGAAATGTTTATAGTTTTCACTCTATTTTAGAATGTTATGCCAGAAGAACTGTTTACATAATTTCTTAATACCTCGTAAAAGCTATTGAATTACGAATGAGCCGGGTACAATAATTAAGTTAAGCCGTAATTATGCGATATGCTGGAATTTGCCCAAATCTAGTTTACATGTATATATATATATATATATACATATCTTCCCTGTAACCTGTGGACTGGTTGATATGTAAACTAGTCGTCTCCTAAATTAGCAGTAGAAATATTAAATGTTTTATTGAGTCGAAGACAACATATGGAGAAGAGAAATCGCTCCTGTCGAGTGAATCTCCCTGTCCATGTTGTTAATTAGAAATTAGCTGTCTGTTGTTTTCGACTTTCTTTTACTCTTCATTCTCCGTTTCCGGGCTATTCATACTATTAGCCTGAGGATGTAACCAATGCATATATGTATATATGTTATGATATGAAACTATGTTTTTGTTTCCTGTTTCTTCTATGTTGTATATGTGTCTATGTTTCTTCTATGTTGTATATGTGAAGCGATATCCATAGGCAATACAAAATTATTACTATTACTACCAAAGTTTATAGAGATATTTCCCGAAGAAATTGCGAATAAAAGAGTGTTTCTATTTTCACACATATCAAATTTTCTACGGAATGAAACTTACAAATAATTCCGTCTATATTAAGAGGCTCTTTACCAGTTATTTCTTTATTGATTTATGGTTTGTGTATTGTAACTAGGGAATCTTTTTGAAGAATGCATTACTTCCCATATGAAGATTTATTTCAGTTAGAAGTATGTATTGTATATTACCAATTCTGACGTTGAAATTGTTATTGGGCAAATAAAAGATAGTAACATTCAAAATTGGTTTTCAGATTTAGACAATTCTGCAAAATTACAATGTTACAGATATTTTAAAAGCTACTTTAAACACGAAAAATATCTCGATTGTGTTAATAACAATAATTACAGAATTACAATGACAAGACTAAGATGTTCATCCCACCATATATTAATTGAGGAAGGACGATATAATAACATCCCTAGGGAAAATAGAATTTATTTCGCCTCCCACGAAATTCTAGCAATGTTATAGGTTAAAGCGTGTCACGTGCAGACCACTTATATTTCTATAGGGGGTGAGTAAATTCCATAGGGGGTGAGTAAAGTAAAAAAGTCAGTTCAAAGGTTGGTTTTTCGTAAAGTGGCTCTCAAATGTTACCAGTTACCCAGAAAGAAATGAAATGAATTGATATAAATGTGTTCATGTTGAACCGGTGTATTTTTTAAAATAATATATCTATTCCAATTCTTTTATCAATATTGATAGATCTTTAATCATGACGTCATATTATGCTACCAACAAATATCAACAAGTTACAATATATTTCAGTTTAAAGTGGTCGACGAAATAAATACATTATTGAGTTTGTTACTGACCCACTACGGAAATATAGGGGGTCTGTTGGATGAATAAGGGGACTCGGCTATCGCCTCGCCCCCTATTAATCCTACAGACCCCCTATATTTCCGTAGTGGGTCAGTAACAAACCCAATAACTTATAATGTTAAATGTGCAACTTGAAAGTTATTGAAAATGAATATCATTTTATACGTATATGTCCTTTGTATCGTCAACTAAGAATCAATTTACTTCCAAAATATTATAATATTTGGCCATCATTATATGAATTTAAACAATTAATGAAAAATGATAAACTTTAAGTATATTACGAAAACTTAGTAAATACATATACATTGCCAATACTAAAGGCGAAATCTAAGTTTAGTCAACTTGTACGCATTAATATTAATTACACTTTTCTCGAATATTATATATCACATGTCAACTATTGAAACTATACTATATGTATTGCTATACAATTATTTGTTTTGTATATGTTGTAACAACATGTAAAATGTTATGCAAATACAGAACTTGAACTATATAGTCACGAGGGCTGAAGGTGGCTTTAATGTGATAACAGAACATATCAAACCAATTAATAGAATTAGATGACATAATGTACACTTGGTACAATCGCTTGAACCTTACTTTAAACGCTTCTGAATAAATACTGGATCACTTCATAGGCTGGGGAAAAGGATTAGTGTTTTGAAGGAATGCTTAGTGAATATTCCTTTATATTCTGTGCAGTATTTTACATGTATAGAAATTAATAATGTTCCGTTTATGATAATAAAAAAAAGCATGGTACACTTTGCTCCTTTGAGGCAAGCTTAATCGCATAGTCCCTTTTACATTAACCTTCATAGAGTAATCAACAACCAGTTCTCATACTTTTATCAAATGTCTCAATATACAAACCCATCGAGTAAAGTGTCGATGAAAAATGTCCATTAGAAGACGAATTTCCATTTTGAGAATCGCGTCGGAAAACTAACGTGCTAGGAATGTTTATCATGTCTGCGATATCTCGTTCCCCAAGGTGATTCTGGAAGCGATATGTTCTCTCATCTGTCTAATAGAAAAATTTCGTTTCATAACTTGTTTTATTGAAGAATTTTCGCCGCCGTTTTGACAGTTTTACTGCAATATTGAAACATTAGTTGAGTTATTTTTGCCACTTTTTCGTTCAGTATCGGACATATCCTACAATGTCTATGAGTAGACACGTTATTATCTTCGCTATAATATATATTTTTACTTGACTCGCCAATGTTTTGTCTAATTACCCTCTTCACCAAAACACATTCACGTGCTCATGGCTCAGAGGTAACATGTTTTCACAACCAATCAACATGTGTTGTCCTCTTTTATTTACTGATTAGCAGTACGACACTATATCGTTAAGTTTAATCGTATCATGTGTATACACATACATGTGATATCGTCCCGGACGTCCGGGATTGTCCCGGAATTCATCTCTCTGTCGGGGAGTTCCGGAGGGACGCACGTTATGACCGGAAACTATTACAAACGGAAACAATAAAATACAGACCTTTAATTATACCAATCTAACTCAGCAGTTGGCCTGTACGGGACACCGGTCTCGACACGATTCACGCAGTACGCAGGACATGTTGACACAAATCCGTTAATTGTTACGTTTGTCGGTGTGGTCATCGCCAATCATCAAATAATTGATTTAATGGGTTTTTGTTGTGTTTAACAAGTCGGGGAGCGGCGTCATTTGAACAATGTTCATCATATCACGGTGGATACCATACATACCAATGGATACCAAACATACCTAGGTTTTTACTGACTTTTTCAGACCACTACTCCACACAACAATCTTTCCTAATTACTGGCTGCTTTTCTCAATAAACCGTTGGAAAAGCAGCCAGTTTGTGTCGACAGCAACCAGTTGTAACTACAAAATGCATAGGTACATGTATGTGGCAGCGAACACTTTCCCTACAAGGCACTCATTTATGCCAGTAAGACTTTCATCTGAATTGCGAAACAAGCTTTGAGCTTATACTAATCACGCTAAATGTCTGCTTCATGGGGCCGGTTGTTCAACTTGTGTTTGAATTTTAACCAAGGGTTAAATTCAACCATAGGTTATTTTCTGTTTTTCATGGCTTGGTTAAATTTAACCAAGAGTTATAAATGTTTAACCAGTGGTTAAATATTAGCAAATTTAACCGAGGTAAAGACCGTCGTAAAATGTTATAACTAAAGGTTAAATCACTTACATTTTTAAGGAACCACCACCTCAAATTTGAAAAAAAAGACATTGTAGAAGATTTACAGTAAATGACAAAGTGCATCATGAGTGTTTGCTGTGTTCAGCCTGCCCCTGGAGACTTAACCAGTACTTGCGCCGTTGGTGTGGAGAAGCCGCTCATCAGGGAATTCGACCCTCGAACTTTTAAATTTGTTGCAGACGACTTTAAAAGCATTTAGGCAAAAACACGGACATTCTCTATAAATGTACGTATGAATAATGAAACAAATTGCAATATGTGTACCAAAAGGAGTAATTGCTCGTTTTGATAAATTTCTCCATTTTGTCACATTTTTATCTCTCCAACAAAAGTCTTCTTGTGCAAAGGCATCAGAAATCGTCTATACAAAGGCATCAGAAATCGTCTATATGTGGGAAGGGAAGTATTTACGCCGTCATATATGTGGGAAGGGAAGTATTTACGCCGTCATATATGTGGGAGGGGAAGTATTTACGCCGTCATATATGTGGGAGGGGAAGTATTTACGCCGTCATATATGTGGGAGGGGAAGTATTTACGCCGTCATATATGTGGGAGGGGAAGTATTTACGCCGTCATATATGTGGGAGGGGAAGTATTTACGCCGTCATATATGTGGGAGGGGAAGTATTTACGCCGTCATATATGTGGGAGGGGAAGTATTTACGCCGTCATATATGTGGGAAGGGAAGTATTTACGCCGTCATATATGTGGGAGGGGAAGTATTTACGCCGTCATATATGTGGGAGGGGAAGTATTAACGCCGTCATATATGTGGGAGGGGAAGTATTTACGCCGTCATATATGTGGGAGGGGAAGTATTTACGCCGTCATATATGTGGGAAGGGAAGTATTTACGCCGTCATATATGTGGGAGGGGAAGTATTTACGCCGTCATATATGTGGGAAGGGAAGTATTTACGCCGTCATATATGTGGGAGGGGAAGTATTTACGCCGTCATATATGTGGGAAGGTAAGTATTTACGCCGTCATATATGTGGGAAGGGAAGTATTTACGCCGTCATATATGTGGGAGGGGAAGTATTTACGCCGTCATATATGTGGGAAGGGAAGTATTTACGCCGTCATATATGTGGGAGGGGAAGTATTTACGCCGTGTATATGTGGGAAGGGAAGTATTTACGCCGTCATATATGTGGGAGGGGAAGTATTTACGCCGTCATATATGTGGGAGGGGAAGTATTTACGCCGTCATATATGTGGGAGGGGAAGTATTTACGCCGTGTATATGTGGGAAGGGAAGTATTTACGCCGTCATATATGTGGGAAGGGAAGTATTTACGCCGTCATATATGTGGGAGGGGAAGTATTTACGCCGTGTATATGTGGGAAGGGAAGTATTTACGCCGTCATATATGTGGGAAGGGAAGTATTTACGCCGTCATATATGTGGGAGGGGAAGTATTTACGCCGTGTATATGTGGGAAGGGAAGTATTTACGCCGTCATATATGTGGGAAGGGAAGTATTTACGCCGTCATATATGTGGGAAGGGAAGTATTTACGCCGTGTATATGTGGGAGGGGAAGTATTTACGCCGTGTATATGTGGGAAGGGAAGTATTTACGCCGTCTATATGTGGGAAGGGAAGTATTTACGCCGTCATATCATTTCTTGAAGGTTAACCGTTTTCGACCTTTTTTTATTTTATTTTTTATTTTTTTATAAAAGCTTCATTTACATGTACGTCTATGAAAATGTCACACTGTAGATAGTACAACCGGGGCGAAATGTTACGTAGAAGCGAGTTACCCTGCCACGAACGGTATTTAGTCCATAACCTTTTAAAACTTATGCAACCATTGAATTTTATTTCTTTTAAATGTTCAGATACTAAAATTCCGTCGAAAACATGTGTTTGCGCTTGCATACTTGCACTAGAATTTGGAAATATTGCATAAACCTAGGTAACGAGACTAGATAGACAGGTTCGACTTGTATGTTTAGGAAATGAGCATAATTGTCCGGAATTATCAGATTGAGTTATGTGAATTGCTTAAATTATATCAAGCAAAACACCAATTGGGAATTGCAGCTAGCTTATAGCAAAATATCGATTTATATTCTCTACACCGGATTGAGTTCTATTTCGGGGCATTTAAAGCATGTTGCGCAGGTAGCATCTGATGAATAAAAATGTCACAACAATCAAAGACAGCACATATTATTCTGCCTTTCTCTAACTGATGTTTATGGACTTTTATTGTTGTAAACCTTTAAAGACATGATAACGAAACTCGGTACAAAGAGAAACGCACATTTTACTTGATAAGGATGTGGTACCATACTAAATTCAATCAATATGCAATTAACTCGAAATATGATCGTCAACAGCCATATAATACACTAAATTATAAATTGATCGTACAACCGAACGCGTTCCACCTTTTATTACACCTTTCATACCACAATGTCAGCCCTTTAACGGGAGGAAGTGATTTTGTAAGGCTTATGCCCCTAAGTTCTATACTGATGTATTGTGTAAGGCCTATGACCCTAAGTTCTATACTGTTGTATTTTGTAAGGCCGATAACCCTAAGTTCTATACTGTTGTTTTTTGTAAGGCCTATGCCCCTAAGGTCTATACTGTTGTATTTTGTAAGGCCTATGCCCCTAAGTTCTATATTGTTGTATTTTGTGAGGCCTATGCCCCTAAGTTCTATACTGTTGTTTTTTGTAAGGCCTATGCCCTTAAGTTCTATACTGTTGTTTTTTGTAAGGCCTAAGCCCCTAAGGTATATACTGTTGTTTTTTGGTAGGGCCTATGCCCCTAAGTTCTATACTGTTGTATTTGGTGAGGCCTATGCCTCTAAGGTCTATACTGTTGTTTTTTGTGAGGCCTATACCCCTAAGTTATATACTGTTGTATTTTGTAGGGCCTATGCTCCTAAGGTCTATACTGTTGTATTTAGTAGGGCCTATGCCCCTAATATCTATACTGTTGTATGTTGTGAGGGCATATGCCCCTAAGGTCTATACGGTTGTATGTTGTTAGGCCTATGATCCTAAGGTCTATACTGTTGTATTTGGTAGGGCCTATGCCCCTAAGGTCTATACTGTTGTATGTTGTGAGGGCCTATGCCCCTAAGGTCAATACGGTTGTATGTTGTGAGGCCTATGCCCCTACGTTCTATACTGTTGTATTTTGTGAGGCCTATACCCCTAAGTTCTAAACTGTTGTATTTTGTAAGGCCGATGACCCTAAGTTCTATACTGTTGTATTTTGTGAGGCCTATGACCCTAAGGTCTATACTGTTGTATTTGGTAGGGTCTATGCCCCTTATGTCTATACTGTTGTATTTTGTAAGGCCTATACCCCTAAGTTCTATACTGTTGTATGTTGTAAGGCCTATGCCCCTAAGTTCTATACTGTTGTATTTTGTAAGGCCTATGCCCCTAAGTTCTATACTGTTGTATTTAGTAGGGCCTATGACCCTAAGGTATATACTGTTGTATTTTGTGGGGTTGTCCCTAAGTTCTATACTGTTGTATTTTGTGAGGCCTATGCCCCTAAGTTCTATACTGTTGTATATTGTGAGGCCTATGCCCCTAAGTTATATACTGTTGCATTTTGTGAGGCCTATGCCCCTAAGTTCTATACTGTTGTATTTAGTAGGGCCTATGCCCCTAAGGACTATACGGTTGTATATTGTGAGGCCTATGCCCCTAAGTTCTATACTGTTGTATTTTGTGGGGTTTGTCATTAAGTTCTATACTGTTGTATTTTGTGAGGACTATGCCTCTAAGGTCTATACTGTTGTATTTTGTGAGGCATATGCCCCTAAGTTCAATACTGTTGTATTTTGTAAGGCCTATACCCCTAAGTTCTATACTGTTGTATGTTGTAAGGCCTATGTCCCTAAGTTCTATACTGTTGTATGTTGTAAGGCCTATGTCCCTAAGTTCTATACTGTTGTATTTTGTAAGGCCTATGCCCCTAAGTTCTATACTCTTGTATTTAGTAGGGCCTATGCCCCTAAGGTATATACTGTTGTATTTTGTGGGGTTGTCCCTAAGTTCTATACTGTTGTATTTTGTGAGGCCTATGCCCCTAAGTTATATACTGTTGTATCTTGTGAGGCCTATGCCCCTAAGTTCTATACTGTTGTATTTTGTGAGGCCTATGCCCCTAAGTTCTATACTGTTGTATTTAGTAGGACCTATGCCCCTAAGGTCTATACGGTTGTATGTTGTGATGCCTATGCCCCTAAGTTCTATACTGTTGTTGTCATTAAGTTCTATACTGTTGTATTTTGTGAGGACTATGCCTCTAAGGTCTATACTGTTGTATTTTGTGAGGCATATACCCCTAAGTTCTATACTGTTGTATTTTGTGAGGACTATGCCCCTAAGGTCTATACGGTTGTATGTTGTGAGACCTATGCCCCTAAGTTCTATACTGTTGTATTTTGTGGGGTTGTTCTTAAGTTCTATACTGTTGTATTTTGTGAGGCCTATGCCCCTAAGTTCTATACTGTTGTATTTTGTGAGATATATGCCCCTAAGTTCTATACTGTTGTATTTTGTGAGGTCTTTGCCCCTAAGTTCTATACTGTTGTATTTTGTAAGGCCGATGACCAATGGGTCTAAGTTCTATACTGTTGTATTTAATAGGGCCTATGCCCCTAAGGTATATACTGTTGTATTTTGTGAGGTTGTCCCTAAGTTCTATACTGTTGTATTTTGTGAAGCCTATTCCCCTAAGTTCTATACTGTTGTATTTTGTGAGGCCTATACCCCTAAATTTCTCACATTTCTTACAAGGCTATTCCACATTGTATGTGTCAGACCAAAACAGAAATCAGCAATTAGAGGTCCAGATAGCGCAACAGTATGTGTGAAGGATAACCCATGAACACCGTATATTACATTTGTACCTGATGCCAATGACTGTATTGTTTTGTTTTTTAATTGTCAAAAGTTTAAAGATATTGATGATTGTATACTCATATTTGTATATGTTTCAACAGAATACTCTCCAGTGTATGAAGCCTTTGAATAAATAGTGCATAGAATTATTGATTGACATATTAGCCAGAATAAATGCATACATATATATTTATATTCTTTATTTCCTCCAAAAATGAAGAATATTACAATACATAGAAACACATAGATTACTTAACACATAGTATTATACAAAAGAAAAAATGAACACACCAAGAAAGAAAACAAAGGACGAATATATAGACACGAAAGTACATTGTTAACACTGATGAATAAATAATATGTGTGTGGTTTGTTGGAGGTTAGCGGAAGTTGTAAAATGTTTGAAAGGTGAGTATCGTTAGCCTTCTTGTCTAAACGAAAAAACAAAGCATGCCGATGATAAATCCAGTGTATTGCCCATTAATAAACTCACGAAGAAAGTAAGGTCACACACAGGGCATGATTGAGTTGGTGTGTTTGATACAAAACAGGATGGATACGGAAGGTTTGAGTAAATAAATGAATGATCAAAACGAATGCATGATTGAATGAATATATGAATAAATAAATGAACAAGAGAAAGTTGATGCAAGGCATCAATGTCGCCGGAAAAGACTGCATTGATTTATTGTTTAACACACATGTATTCTTGACTTTCATTAGTCTAAACATACACATAATGTTTTCATAAGGACTAATTCCAGGATTTTTGAAATTCCACATAGATCTACAAATTTCAGGATTTCTTGTGGTCAGGATTTTGGATGTTTTGTATTTGTCAATAAAAACCCAACAAATTAATACATTTTGGGATTTAAATCTACATGCAATAAAAAGCTATTAAAGCAACAATGAAAACCTTTAAACGCTTAAAACATTGAGAAAACGGTTAACTTGCTGAAGACATGAACTTCCTCCTTTTTAATAATAATTATAATAAATATTTCAAAGATGTTAAAAATTATCATCATATGTTTAAAACGTAGACCACACTTGAAACAACATATTAGCTAAATTGTTTATCTAAATCGTTGATGCATACAATATATGTTTGGCGCAAGAGAAATGCCAGTTGCGAGTCCCATTACTATTTAATAGGTGGCAAGTATGAAATTAATTGGGTGCGAAAGAGCAGATTTTATTTATTTCTAAATCTATTGTTTATCAGTTTGTTCTTCTCTTAATTTGTTTCAAGCCAAATAAACATTTAATATCACATATATTTAATCATTTAAGTGTGTAATATCTGTAATAAGGTGTTTGAGCATTCTTTCGAAATGTTGACCCTCGTTTCAAGATGTCAGACATCGAAGAAAGTGAATACAAAGTCAGGCAAAGCTGTAGTGCATGTTTTATTCCACTGCATTCGAGAGAAAAAAGTATTTATATAGTATCTTTCTTCCTACATTCGACCCATGCACTCGTTTCGTGACGTTTAAGATATCAATTTGTCGTGCGACATTTTTTGTCTGCATAAACAAGTCACTTTTCTAAGTTTACATTTTACTTCCGGTTACTTCGCTTTGTGTTTACATTTTGGCAATATGAAACTAGGTCATGAACTGAGGAAAAGGCGTTTCGACGTTCACGACCGATAAACAGGCTTATATTTGAGACATATTTTCACAAAATATTTCTTATTTTTGTTTCTGTTACCAGTTTATGTTGATACTGATCTATTAAAAGGAGAATTCAACGTGATTTTTATATCGATAGTCTCTGCAAGCAGGTGCGCGTATCTAAACAAATTTGACTGTGCGACGTAAAGGTTTGTAGTTATCGCCTTTTGATTACATAGTTTATGAAAAATAAAGTATCCCAGTCTAGCTAATAGGGACTGTTTTGTCTTCGTAAATAAAACACAAAAACGTAAATGCCAGTCAAAATAAAGAAACTGCACATACTTAAAACATCGGAATATTTATTTCATTTTAGATGTGTCATAACTAAGTGTTTTTAAACAAACGCAATTGTAATATGTTCAAGACATTTAAAAAAAAAAAAATCTAATAATAACCCCCCCTCCCATGTGATTTCCCAAAACCTATTAAAAATAGAAGTCGCGGGCTTCTGCCCGGCGACTAATAAATAAATGAATGAATGAGTGAGTGAGTGAGTGAGTGAGTGAGTGAGTGAGTGAGTGAGTGAGTGAGTGAGTGAGTGAGTGAGTGAGTGAGTGAGTGAGTGAGTGAGTGAGTGAGTGAGTGAGTGAGTGAGTGAGTGAGTGAGTGAGTGAGTGAGTGAGTGAGTGAGTGAGTGAGTGAGTGAGTGAGTGAGTGAGTGAGTGAGTGAGTGAGTGAGTGAGTGAGTGAGTGAGTGAGTGAGTGAGTGAGTGAGTGAGTGAGTGAGTGAGTGAGTGAGTGAGTGAGTGAGTGAGTGAGTGAGTGAGTGAGTGAGTGAGTGAGTGAGTGAGTGAGTGAGTGAGTGAGTGAGTGAGTGAGTGAGTGAGTGAGTGAGTGAGTGAGTGAGTGAGTGAGTGAGTGAGTGAGTGAGTGAGTGAGTGAGTGAGTGAGTGAGTGAGTGAGTGAGTGAGTGAGTGAGTGAGTGAGTGAGTGAGTGAGTGAGTGAGTGAGTGAGTGAGTGAGTGAGTGAGTGAGTGAGTGAGTGAGTGAGTGAGTGAGTGAGTGAGTGAGTGAGTGAGTGAGTGAGTGAGTGAGTGAGTGAGTGAGTGAGTGAGTGAGTGAGTGAGTGAGTGAGTGAGTGAGTGAGTGAGTGAGTGAGTGAGTGAGTGAGTGAGTGAGTGAGTGAGTGAGTGAGTGAGTGAGTGAGTGAGTGAGTGAGTGAGTGAGTGAGTGAGTGAGTGAGTGAGTGAGTGAGTGAGTGAGTGAGTGAGTGAGTGAGTGAGTGAGTGAGTGAGTGAGTGAGTGAGTGAGTGAGTGAGTGAGTGAGTGAGTGAGTGAGTGAGTGAGTGAGTGAGTGAGTGAGTGAGTGAGTGAGTGAGTGAAACGAATGAAAATGAATGAAGAAAGAATGGAAAAAATTAATGAATGAAAGAATGAATGAATGAATGAATTAATTAATGTTTGGATGAATGTCAAGTCAGTCGATTAATCAAACACTCATTCAACCAACCAATGAATCTACCATTCACTATAATAATAAACGAGTCTCAAAATGAACGACCGCACACAAGCACACACAAACGAACGAGTGAATGAACGAGTGAATTACAATTGTGCATACAGTCATCCATTAGCATTCAACATAATTATATAGGATGTAATAACAAACGAGTTGTGTTGCTGTCAGTCACGTGGCAGTGCACCATTTCCTATGTTCACCAAATACATACAGCTGAAAACTGTCTACATTGGTGCCATAATACTTGTTTCGCAAATATTGGACTACATGATTGCATCCTGCTCTTTGTTTGAACACATTTCTGGCTTTAGAGTTCGTGATAATGACAAATCTGTCCATTTCCCGGAATGTTGTTTATGATCATAATAAAGCCGATGAGACTAATGATAATATAAATGATCATGAGATGTCAGTTTGGAATAAATGACTAATAAAGAATTACTTATTTACTTACTCTAATAATTATATACCTAATAACACTGACTGGTACGACCATTTCAATTTACTTTTGGAATACTGATGTACAGGACAGTACAAGTAACGGTACAAACGTTCCTGTCCTGGACCATATCACTACAAATACTGATGTACAGTACAAATAACAGTACAAACCTTCCTGTCCTGGACCATATCACTACAAATACTGATGTAAAGTACAAGTAACGGTACAAACCTTCCTGTCCTGGACCATATCACTACAAATACTGATGTACAGTACAAATAACAGTACAAACCTTCCTGTCCTGGACCATATCACTACAAATACTGATGTAAAGTACAAGTAACGGTACAAACCTTCCTGTCCTGGACCATATCACTACAAATACTGATGTAAAGTACAAGTAACGGTACAAACCTTCCTGTCCTGGACCATATCACTACAAATACTGATGTACAGTACAAATAACAGTACAAACCTTCCTGTCCTGGACCATATCACTACAAATACTGATGTAAAGTACAAGTAACGGTACAAACCTTCCTGTCCTGGACCATATCACTACAAATACTGATGTACAGTATAAGTAACAGTACAAACGTTCCTGTCCTGGACCATATCACTACAAATACTGATGTACAGTACAAGTAACAGTACAAACCTTCCTGTCCTGGACCATATCACTACAAATACTGATGTACAGTATAAGTAACAGTACAAACGTTCCTGTCCTGGACCATATCACTACAAATACTGATGTAAAGTACAAGTAACGGTACAAACCTTCCTGTCCTGGACCATATCACTACAAATACTGATGTAACGTACAAATAACAGTACAAACGTTCCTGTCCTGGACCATATCACTACAAATACTGATGTACAGTACAAATAACAGTACAAACCTTCCTGTCCTGGACCATATCACTACAAATACTGATGTAAAGTACAAATAACGGTACAAACCTTCCTGTGCTGGACCATATCACTACAAATACTGATGTAACGTACAAATAACAGTACAAACGTTCCTGTCCTGGACCATATCACTACAAATACTGATGTACAGTACAAATAACAGTACAAACCTTCCTGTCCTGGACTATGTCACTACAAATACTGATGTACAGTACAAGTAACAGTACACACGTTCCTGTCCTGGACCATATTACTACAAATACTGATGTAAAGTACAAATAACAGTAAAAACGTTCCTGCCCTGGACCATATCACTACAAATACTGATGTAAAGTACAAACAACAGTACAAACCTTCCTGTCCTGGACCATATCACTACAAATACTGATGTACAGTACAAGTAACAGTACAAACGTTCCTGTCCTGGACCATATCACTACAAATACTGATGTAAAGTACAAGTAACGGTACAAACCTTCCTGTCCTGGACCATATCACTACAAATACTGATGTACATTACAAATAACAGTACAAACCTTCCTGTCCTGGACCATATCACTACAAATACTGATGTACAGTACAAATAACAGTACAAACCTTCCTGTCCTGGACCATATCACTACAAATACCGATGTACAGTACAAGTAACGGTACAAACGTTCCTGTCCTGGACCATATCACTACAAATACTGATGTAAAGTACAAATAACAGTACAAACCTTCCTGTCCTGGACCATATCACTACAAATACTGATGTAAAGTACAAATAACAGTACACACGTTCCTGTCCTGGACCATATCACTACAAATACTGATGTACAGTACAAGTAACGGTACAAACGTTCCTGTCCTGGACCATATCACTACAAATACTGATGTACAGTAGAAGTAACAGTACAAACGTTCCTGTCCTGGACCATATCACTACAAATACTGATGTACAGTACAAGTAACAGTACAAACGTTCCTGTCCTGGACCATATCACTACAAATACTGATGTACAGTACAAGTAACGGTACAAACCTTCCTGTCCTGGACCATATCACTACAAATACTGATGTAAAGTACAAGTAACAGTACAAACGTTCCTGTCCTGGACCATATCACTACAAATACTGATGTACAGTACAAGTAACAGTACAAACCTTCCTGTCCTGGACCATATCACTACAAATACTGATGTACAGTATAAGTAACGGTACAAACGTTCCTGTCCTGGACCATATCACTACAAATACTGATGTACAGTACAAGTAACAGTACAAACGTTCCTGTCCTGGACCATATCACTACAAATAATGATGTACAGTACAAGTAACAGTACAAACCTTCCTGTCCTGGACCATATCACTACAAATACTGATGTACAGTACAAGTAACAGTAGAAACGTTCCTGTCCTGGACCATATCACTACAAATAATGATGTACAGTACAAGTAACGGTACAAACCTTCCTGTCCTTGACCATATCACTACAAATACTGATGTACAGTACAAGTAACAGTACAAACGTTCCTGTCCTGGACCATATCACTACAAATACTGATGTACGTTACAAGTAACAGTACAAACCTTCCTGTCCTGGACCATATCACTACAAATACTGATGTACAGTACAAGTAACAGTTCAAACGTTCCTGTCCTGGACCATATCACTACAAATACTGATATCAATACACGAGGTCAAGATGGAATCTGTATTGAAATGTACAAATGCACACTTGTATATACACTTCCCTATCTTAATAAGTTGTTTAATATTATTTTTGAATCAGGTTATTGCCCACAAGTTTTGAGTTATAGTATGAATACACCTATTAACAGATTCTAATAATTATCGAGGTATCTCC
This sequence comes from Serripes groenlandicus, assembly GCA_031761405.1. Taxonomy (NCBI): domain Eukaryota; kingdom Metazoa; phylum Mollusca; class Bivalvia; order Cardiida; family Cardiidae; genus Serripes; species Serripes groenlandicus. The sequence continues at coordinate 3,705,966 of JASEVX010000011.1, forward strand.
TTAATTGATACTCTGTGTAAAGTGTGTGTACATACTTTATCTAGAATGTTAACCTTATGGTGTGAAGAGTGTAACATTATCGATGAATCGCAAGCTGGGTTTAGAACGGGATATTCTATTGTCATTAATAAAGAAGAACTTCTCTTAAAAGAGAGGAAGATTGTACTGTTTGTTCTTTGATTTTGCAAAAGCATTCGAAAGTTTTCAACATAGAAGACAGTGGGATGGTTTTGCACACAAACAATGTCAAAGGACAATTGTTGAAGCTTTTTCAATCAATGTACTCACAACTTAAGTCATGTGTGAAAGTTGATGATAAACTTACCAAATGTTTTAGTTGTAAAACGGGTACCAGAAAATGAAGTATTAATACAACAAAGGCAAATCGATATTATCGAATCATTTTGTACATCCACACATATCAGTCTTAATCTAGATAAATCTAAAATCGTTGGCTTCCGTAATGGTGGAATACTTAAATTCTATAAAGGAAAACTAAATGGAGACTGAACCTTTCTATAAATATTTTGGTTTTTATCTCACTTCTACATTTTCCTGGACAAAAACATGAGAAACATCGTCACTCCAAGCGATAAAATCATTGTATTATATGTATAGCGATTTCCGCGTTTATATGGAAGACCTTTTAGATGCTTTTAATTTTTGTTTATACAACTGTCAAGCCTTTTTCATGCTATGGATCTCAATGTTGAGGGTAATATGTTTTCTGATAAAATTGAAAGAGTACATATACAATTGTGTAAGCAGTATTGCAATCTAGCAATAAATAAATCGGAACATTTGTTTAAGGTACCTCTTTGTACATTTTACATACCCGATTTAATTAAATACTGGTTAAAAGCAATACGCATGGAAAGTCATAGGTACCCAAAGCATTGCTACCTGATGTTGAAACGCCTCGATGAGGCCGATAAAAATACATTGGCAACAAAAGCTCCTGTTTATGCACAGCTTTGGGTATGTATGGATTTCACAAGACATAGGTAATGATGCTCTGTGTATTAACATTTTTAAAAACAACGCATTCAAGACTGCTACTATAATTATTTATATCCAGAGTTATATTTTAATTTATTTTATCTTTTTTCCTTACGCATACCAGGGAACTTTAGATGCTCTAACTATGACCGTATGATAGATAGATGTATACACTAACTATGATAGATAGATGTAGACACTAACTATGATAGATAGATGTAGACACTAACTATGATAGATAGATGTAGACACTAACTATGATAGATAGATGTAGACACTAACTATGACCTTATGATAGATAGATGTAGACACTAACTATGATAGATAGATGTAGACACTAACTATGACCTTATGATAGATAGATGTAGACACTAACTATGATAGATAGATGTAGACACTAACTATGATAGATAGATGTAGACACTAACTATGATAGATAGATGTAGACACTAACTATGATAGATAGATGTAGACACTAACTATGATAGATAGATGTAGACACTAACTATGACCTTATGATAGATAGATGTAGACACTAACTATGATAGATAGATGTATACACTAACTATGACCTTATGATATATAGATGTAGACACTAACTATGATAGATAGATGTAGACACTAACTATGATAGATAGATGTAGACACTAACTATGATAGATAGATGTAGACACTAACTATGATAGATAGATGTATACACTAACTATGATAGATAGATGTAGACACTAACTATGATAGATAGATGTAGACACTAACTATGATAGATAGATGTAGACACTAACTATGATATATATATGTATACACTAACTATGACCTTATGATAGATAGATGTAGACACTAACTATGATAGATAGATGTAGACACTAACTATGACCTTATGATAGATAGATGTAGACACTAACTATGATAGATAGATGTAGACACTCACTATGATAGATAGATGTAGACACTAACTATGATAGATAGATGTAGACACTAACTATGATAGATAGATGTAGACACTAACTATGATAGATAGATGTAGACACTAACTATGATAGATAGATGTAGACACTTACTATGATAGATAGATGTAGACACCTATCGATTCCAAGAAATGACCGTTTATGTCTTGATAGAAATATCTTCATTATTGAAGATAAGTTTCACTTTTTATATGAATGTCTTATCTATGACGATTTAAGAGAAGATTAGTTTAAAGTGCCCTGGATTAACAACAGGACTCTAGACACATTTATAATCAATCTAATATCGACAGTACTGCTACATTCCTTTCAGAGCGCGTTCAAACTAAGAAGCAAATAAATTTCAGAATGGTAATGCTAACGCAGCTTCGCATACATGTAAGTGTTATAATGTATTGTATCACTCTCTGTTGTATATGCGTATTAATAATGTATTGTATCACTCTCTGTTGTATATGCGTATTAATAATGTATTGTATCACTCTCTGTTGTATATGCGTATTAATAATGTATTGTATCACTCTCTGTTGTATATGCGTATTAATAATGTATTGTATCACTCTCTGTTGTATATGCGTATTAATAATGTATTGTATCACTCTCTGTTGTATATGCGTATTAATAATGTATTGTATCACTCTCTGTTGTATATGCGTATTAATAATGTATTGTATCTCTCTCTGTTGTATATGCGTATTAATAATGTATTGTATCACTCTCTGTTGTATATGCGTATTAATAATGTATTGTATCACTCTCTGTTGTATATGCGTATTAATAATGTATTGTATCACTCTCTGTTGTATATGCGTATTAATAATGTATTGTATCACTCTCTGTTGTATATGCGTATTAATAATGTATTGTATCACTCTCTGTTGTATATGTGTATTAATAATGTATTGTATCACTCTCTGTTGTATATGCGTATTAATAATGTATTGTATCACTCTCTGTTGTATATGCGTATTAATATTGTATTGTATCACTCTCTGTTGTATATGCGTATTAATAATGTATTGTATCACTCTCTGTTGTATATGCGTATTAATAATGTGGTATTATGGGCCATGGCCTAAACTGCGAAATAAATATCTTGTATCTTGTATCTAGTCTCTAGATGCGTTATAACCTAGCAATAGACGCTATTGGTACTGTCAATGAACTGGTCAATTAAGATCAGGAATGCTTTTTCGGTTTCTTTATAATCGTGATGCACAAATCGATTCATGCCTTCAACTAAACTTCTTATGCTAAGTAAGGTCTCTAGAGAATCGGATTTACATGGAGCTTTTCTAAGAAAGTAATTAGAACAAAAGATCACGCGTAGTTGTACCTTATGTGACGGAATGGTCACTCAATGGTCAAACAATAGTATTGGTACACGTTCATTATTGTTTCCGATAATAACAAACAAACGACGTGATAACCATGTGCGTTCTCTTTTAATTTTGTTTAAATTCTATTATTCGAAGTGAAAGTCTTCCTTTTCGATATTTGATGTACGTGTATCTATTATTTGTAAATCATCAAGAAAACGAAGTCATGCAACTAAACTGTTATCACGTTCCATGTACATTATTAACAAGAATAAACATAGTAAGTTATGGTGGCATATTACTGCCGTAAGATAACCAGTTAATGTTTTGTACAATATTAACTGGTTATCTAGTTAGGGTTTGCGAATTTCAATTATTACTAACTGGTAAACTAGATAAGATTCGTGTTACCACTTATTTGATATTCTCGAAACGTAAGACTAAAAACAGGCATGAACGTGCCCAGAACTGCCACCAGTTACCTTTTCATGCTGTAAAATAAGACTTATACGACCATTAACTTACAACTGAAATCCTATCTAGTTAACTACTTATTATGTCACATACTAACTGGTTAACTAGATAAGATTCGTGTTACCAGTTATCGATCACGCGTTTATTGCGTGGGAAATAGACTGGAAATTCGAATGACGTAATAACTGTAGGCGCTTAGTGAATTGGTAACGCACCCGGTTCAAGAACCTTTTCGCGTAAGAAGTGCGCGGGATCGAATCCCGGACAAGTCATGTCATTTCTTTTCCTTAGAAATATATTTCATCATTAATTTGTCATTTTTGTAGATTTTTATCATATGATAAATGTAAACGCCTTCTGCAACCTCTGCAACGTGCTGATTCAAACAAAAGGATTGTGAATTTAAGAAAATGAAAACCACTGTATTTAGTTCACCTATGGTTTGTGACAACCTATTGGAATAAAAAAACATTTTCAGTTGTTTTGAGACAGCTGTTACTACTGATTAAGCCATGCTAGACGGACCCCTAAGATTTGCATCACATATTAGTTTGAATTGATTTTGTTTACTGTAAAATAATCTCAGCATCCAGTTTTCTTTCAAATAACTAGAACATGTAGATACAGATGTAAATAGTTGTCATTATAACTGTGTTCATTTTATCAGATGGAGAACGAAGGGTTACAATGAATCAACCGCCTAAACGGTGTCATTTCAATATACATGTTAACCAATCAAGTCCGTTTACATTTATCATATGATGTGACATAATATGTAGTTAACTAGATAGGATTTCAGTTTGACGACCCATGTCGTCTTTGTAGACATTTCGGGAAAAGGAACACTTAAATCTTCATTGTGAAAACCAATACGGCAAGGCTCTTCGGCCCCTTATCGCCGATTGTGCCTCGTATATTTCTGTATATTGGAATTAACGACATCTTAGTGGACGGTGTTGATTACTTCGACCAGTTGTCTTGTCTTACGTATATCCAATATACGAACACCATGTCATTGCTATTGATTGAACCGCTATTTTGAAGGACACGCCATACATATTTCGGTAAACCGACAACAATGATGATTGTTTGATTGCTTAACGCCGTTTTATACAGTCATATCACGGCGGCCAGTTCACTTACCCGTGTGTTTTATGGCTTTCTCACACCACTTCTACACACAACAGTCGTTCCAAGCAACTGGCTGCTGCTTGTCCATATAAACTGATAGGCCATCGGTGGAAGTCGAATGAAGCTTGTTTGATTGACTTTTGTGAAACGTCGGAAAGAATGTTGGCCGAGTTTGTGGTTCCATCTCACAATCCCTTGATAGACAGCTAATGCCATTACCAACTGAGCTACTGGGCTAAGGTGAACATTAGTCTAAAAATTAAAAGTTTACTTGAATATTAACATGAAGATTTAGATAGGCCTCCTATCTAAAGTTATTTAATTCGAATTATGTTATATAAAATATGTATTTCAAGATAAACATATCGTTTACATGAATTATGTTATAGAATATGTATTTCAAGATAATCATATCGTTTACATGAATTATGCTATATGGAATATGTATTTCAAGATTAACATATCGTTTTCATGAATTATATTATATATAATATGTATTTCAAGATAAACATATCGTTTACATGAATTATGTTATATATAATATGTATTTCAAGATAAACATATCGTTTACATGAATTATATTATATATAATATGTTTTTTCAAGATAAACATATCGTTTACATGAATTATGTTATATACAATATGTATTTCAAGATAAACATATCGTTTACATGAATTATGTTATATACAATATGTATTTCAAGATAAACATATCGTGTTCATGAATTATGTTATATACAATATGTATTTCAAGAGAAACATATCGTTTACATGAATTATGTTATATACAATATGTATTTCAAGATAAACATATCGTTTACATGAATTATGTTCAAGATAAACATATCGTTTACATGAATTATGTTTTATATCATATGTATTTCAAGATAAATATATCGTTTACATGAATTATGTTATATATCATATGTATTTCAAGATAAACATATCGTTTACATGAATTATGTAATATATAATATGTATTTCAAGATAAACATAGCGTTTACATGAAGAATGTTTTATACAATTTGTATTTTAAAATAAACATATCCTTTACATGTCGTGGTGCATTACAAGATGTATGCGTTTGGCTTTTTTTTTAACAGTGCCGATCCAGATCATCCTGTAAATTCACAACTACTGAACACTGTTTACATATAACTTACATACGCCTGTTAGAACATTCTGTCAAAACTGGTCACTGTTCACGTATAACGTATATACGCCTGTTAGAACATTCTGTCCACATATAACTTACATACGCCTATTAATGCATTCTGTCAACATTGATCACTGTTCACATATAACTTACATACGCCTGTTAGAACATTCTGACATGTGAACTGTGATCAGTTACGACAAAATGTTCTAACAGGCGAATGTTTAGAACATTCTGTTCACATATAACTTACATACGCCTATTAGAACATTCTGTCAACACTGACCACTGTTCACATATAACTTACATACGCCTATTAGAACATTCTGTCAACACTGATCATTGTTTACATATAACTTATATACGCCTGTTAGAACATTATATCAACACTAAACACTGTTCACGAATAACTTACATACGTCTATTAGAACATTATGTCAACACTGATCACTGTTCACATATAACTTACATACGCCTATAATAACATTATGTCAACACTGTTCAAATATAACTTACATACGCCTGTTAGAACATTCTGTCAACACTGATCAGTGTTCACGTATAACTAACATACGCCTGTTAGAACATTCTGTCAACACTGATCACTGTTCACGTATAACTTACATACGTCTATTGGAACATTCTGTCAACACTGATCACTGTTTACATATAACTTACATACGCCTTTTAGAACATTCTGTCAACACTGATCACTGTTTACATATAACTTACATACGCCTATTAGAACATTCTGTCAACACTGATCACTGTTCAAATATAACTTACATACGCCTTCTAGAACATTCTGTCAACACTAATTACTGAACATTGTGTCAACAGTGATCACTGGTCACATATAACCTACATACGCCTGTTAAAACATTCTGTCAACACTGATCACTGTTCACATATAACTTACATACGTCTATTAGAACATTCTGTCAACACTGATCACTGTTTACATATAACTGACATACGCCTATGTTCACATATAATTTACATACGCCTGTTACAACATTCTGTCAACACTGATCACTGTTCACATATAACTTACATACGTCTATTAGAACATTCTGTCAACACTGATCACTGTTTACATATAACTGACATACGCCTATGTTCACATATAATTTACATACGCCTGTTAGAACATTCTGTTAACACTTATCACTGTTAACATATAATATAAATATGCCTGTTAGAATATTCTTTCAACACGGATCACTGTTCACATATAACTTACATATGCCTGTTAGAACATTCTTTCAACACGGATCACTGTTCACATATAACTTACATACGCCTATTATAACATACTGTCAACACTGTTCAAATATAACTTACATACGCCTGTTAGAACATTCTGTCAACACTGATCACTGTTCACGTATAACTAACATACGCCTGTAAGAACATTCTGTCAACACTAATCACTGTTCACGTATAACTTACATACGCCTATTATAACATTCTGTCAACACTGATCACTGTTGACATATAACTTACATAAGCCTGTTAGAACATTCTGTTAACACTGATCACTGTTCACGTATAACTAACATAAGCCTGTTAGAACATTCTGTCAACACTGATCACTGTTCACGTATAACTAACATACGCCTGTTAGAACATTCTGTCAACACTAATCACTGTTCACGTATAACTAACATACGCCTGTTAGAACATTCTGTCAACACTGATCACTGTTCACATATAACTTACATACGCCTGTTAGAACATACTGTCAACACTGATCACTGTTCACGTATAACTTACATACGTCTGTTAGAACATACTGTCAACACTGATCACTGTTCACGTATAACTAACATACGCCTGTAAGAACATACTGTCAACACTTATCACTGTTCACGTATAACTAACATACGCCTGTTAGAACATACTCTCAACACTGATCACTGTTCATGTATAACTAACATACGTCTGTTAGAACATTCCGTCAACACTGATCACTGTTCACGTATAACTTACATACACCTGTTAGAACATACTGTCAACACTGATCACTGTTCACGTATAACTTACATACGCCTGTTAGAACATACTGTCAACACTGATCACTGTTCACGTATAACTTACATACGCCTGTTAGAACATTCTGTCAAAACTGATCACTGTTTACGTATAACTAACATACGCCTGTTAGAACATTCTGTCAACACTGATCACTGTTTACGTATAACTAACATACGCCTGTTAGAATATTCTGTCAACACTGATCACTGTTCACGTATAACTTACATACGCCTATTATAACATTTTGTCAACACTGATCACTGTTCACATATAACTTACATACGTTTATTAGAACATACTGTCAACACTGATCACTGTTTACATATAACCTACATACGACTGTTACAACATTCTGTCAAGACTGATCACTGTTCACATATAACTTACATACGTCTATTAGAACATTCTGTCAACACTGATCACTGTTTACATATAACTGACATACGCCTATGTTCACATATAATTTACATACGCCTGTTAGAACATTCTGTTAACACTGATCACTGTTAACATATAACTTATATATAACTAACATACGTCTATTAGAACATACTGTCAACACTGATCACTGTTCACGTATAACTTACATACGCCTGTTAGAACATTCTGTCAACACTGATCACTGTTCACATATAACTTACATACGCCTATTATAACATTCTGTCTACACTGTTCAAATATAACTTACACACGCTTGTTAAAACATTCTGTCAACACTGATCAGTGTTCACGTATAACTAACATACGCCTGTTAGAACATTCTGTCAAGTCCTGTAGATTCTGACAAGACTGTGGCAATAGAAAGGCTGATCTGAACATATACTGTTTAGAAATACCAAATTGTACCATCTCCCATGCTGAAGGATTTAAGCTCAAAAAGCCAATCTCATCTTGTATTGAGATGATTAAAAAAACACAATATGTCTTGAAACAGATGTATAGCAAACAGTTTGTACATTAAGTGTGATTAGAAGAATTAATAAAAATACAAGTTCAATATGCCATGAGGCCCGTGAGAAAAAAACAAAAATACACAAATATTACAAATGACAAAGCCAGTGGAGCATGTGATGAGCATTTCATCAATATTTTTGGAAGAAAAAGCATTTACACTTAGTAAGGTGATTGTCTAGTCAATAGACGGAGGTTCTCATCACCACTGAATATACCCACGCTTACGATTCAAGATAGAAATATAACAAAACCATATGAAATAATATAATATAATATAATATAATATGATCCGCTATGCCCATGTATATGCCAACCAGTCAGTCTGTTAATAGAAACAATCCGGGATATAAATATCATGTCCGATGTTTACAAAACCATCGTTGTCAGAAGAATTCGAGTGGGAAAATTACTTGGTAATTTAGTAGTAAATTGCATTTGACGGCGGATTAGAGGGTACACCCTGCTGATTGGTTAATTTTACTTTATTAGGCCACGTGGAACTTCAAAATGAACGGAGATAAAGGAACATAGTTTGTTTTGATGAAAGATGGAGGCCTAGTTTTCGGAGGGTAAGCAAGGGATTTATAATTCCAGAAGTATATGTTACGGGTTGAGCCTATTTCCTATGGGTGTTCAGGGTTGAGACTATTTCCTATGGGTGTTCAGGGTTGAGACTATTTCCCTATGGGTGTTCAGGGTTGAGACTATTTCCTATAGGTGTTCAGGGTTGACACTATTTCCCATGGGTGTTCAGGGTTGAGACTATTTCCCTATGGGTGTTCAGGGTTGAGACTATTCCCTATGGGTGTTCAGGGTTGAGACTATTTCCTATAGGTGTTCAGGGTTGAGATTATTTACTATGGGTGTTCATGGTTGAGTCTATTTCCTATGGGTTTTCAGGGTTGAGTCTATTTACTATGGGTTTTCAGGGTTGAGACTATTTCCTATAGGTGTTCAGGGTTGAGACTATTTCCTATAAGTGTTCAGGGTTGAGACTATTTCCTATGGGTGTTCATGGTTGAGACTATTTCCTATAGGTGTTCAGGGTTGAGACTATTTCCTATAGGTGTTCAGGGTTGAGACTTTTTCCTATGGGTGTTCAGGGTTGAAACCATTTCCCATGGGTGTTCAGGGCTGAGAATATTTCCTATGGGTGTTCAGGGTTGAGACTATTCCCTATGGGTGTTCAGGGTTGAGACTATTTCCTATATGTGTTCAGGGTTGAGACTATTTCCTATAGGTGTTCAGGGTTGAGACTATTTCCTATGGGTGTTCAGGGTTGATACTATTTCCTATAGGTGTTCAGGGTTGAGACTATTTCCTATGGGTGTTCAGGGTTGAGACTATTCCCTATGGGTGTTCAGGGTTGAGACTATTTACTATAGGTGTTCAGGGTTGAGACTATTTCCTATAGGTGTTCAGGGTTGAGACTATTTCCTATAGGTGTTCAGGGTTGAGACTATTTCCTATGGGTTTTCAGGGTTGAGACTATTTCCTATGGGTGTTCAGGGTTGAGACTATTTCCTATAGGTGTTCAGGGTTGAGACTTTTTCCCATGGGTGTTCAGGGTTGAGACTATTTCCTATGGGTGTTCAGGGTTGACACTATTTCCCATGTATTTTTAGGGTTGAGACTATATCCCATGGGTGTTCATGGTTGAGACTATTTCCTATGGGTGTTCAGGGTTGAGACTATTCCCTATGGGTGTTCAAGGCTGAGACTATTTCCTATAGGTGTTCAGGGTTGAGACTTTTTCCTATGGGTGTGCAGGGTTGAGACTATTTCCCATGGGTGTTCAGGGTTGAGACTATTTCCTATAGGTGTTCAGGGTTGACACTATTTCACATGGATGTTCAGGTTTGAGACTATTTCTTATAGGTGTTCAGGGTTGAGACTGTTTCCCATGGGTGGTCAGGGTTGAAACTATTTCCTATGGGTGTTCAGGGTTGAGACTATTTACTATGGGTGTTCAGGGTTGAGACTATTTCCCATGGGTGGTCAGGGTTGAAACTATTTCCTATAGGTATTCAGGGTTGAGACTATTTCCAATGGGTGTTCAGGGTTAAGACTATTTCCTATAGGTGTTCAGGGTTGAGACTAGTTCCTATAGGTGTTCAGGGTTGAGACTAGTTCCTATAGGTGTTCAGGGTTGAGACTATTTACTATAGGTGTTCAGGGTTGAGACTATTTCCTATGGGTGTTCAGGGTTGAGACTATTTCCTATAGGTGTTCAGGGTTGAGACTATTTCCTATGGGTGTTCAGGGTTGAGACTATTTCCCATTGGTGTTCAGGGTTGAGACTATTTCCTATAGGTGTTCAGGGTTGAGACTATTTCCCATTTGTGTTCAGGGTTGAGACTATTTCCCATGGGTGTTCAGGGTTGAGACTATTTCCCATTGGTGTTCAAGGTTGAGACTATTTCCTATAGGTGTTCAGGGTTGAGACTATTTCCTATAGCTGTTCAGGGTTGAGACAATTTACCATGGGTGTTCAGGGTTGAGACTATTTCCTATAGGTGTTCAGGCTGGAGACTTTTTCCTATGAGTCTTCAGGGTTGAGACTATTGGATAGTGTACGTATCCGTTATATCACTACGACAGTACATGTATCTGTTATACATGTATCACTACGACAGTATATGTATCCGTTATATCACGACGACAATATATGTATCCGTCATATCACTACGACAGTATACGTATCCGTTATATCACTACGACAGTATATGTATCCGTTATATCACTACGACAGTACGTGTATATGTTATATCACTACGACATTATATGTATCCGTTATATCACAACGACAGTATATGTATCCGTTATATCACAGCTACAGTATATGTATCCGTTATATCACTACGACAGTATATGCATCTGTTATATCAGTACGACAGTATACGTATCCGTTATATCACTACGACAGTATATGTATCCGTTATATCACTACGACAGTATATGTATCCGTTATATCACTACGACAGTATATGTATCCGTTATATCACTACGACAGTATATGCATCTGTTATATCACTACGATTGTATATATATCCGTTATATCACTACGACAGTATCTGTTTCCGTTATATCATCCAGTAGTACGTTTTAGGCTAGGAAATACCCTGCATATTATTGTTATTGAAAGTGATTGAAATCACGAGCATCGCTTAATTAGGCACTTCATTTCTAACCTTACTTAATAAAGCACTTACTTTCTGACCATATTCAATAAAGTATTTACTTTCTGTACTTAGTCAATCAAGCACTTACTTTCTGACCATATTTGATAAAGCACTTACTTTATGACCTTACTTAATCAAGCACTTACTTTCTGACCTTATTTAATTAGGTACTTACTTTCTAAACTTATTCAATCAGGCACTTAGTGTCTGGTCTTATTGAATCAGGCACTTTTTCTGACCTTATTAATTATGCCCTTTATTTCTAGCCTTACCTAATCAAGCACTTACTTCCAAACGTTATTTTATCAGGCACTTTATTTCTGACCTTATTTAATCAGGCACTTTATTTCTGACCTTATTTCATCAGGCACTTACTTTCTGGCCATATTTAATCAGGGACTTTATTTTTTACCTTATTTAACCAGTCTCTTTATTGCTGACATTGTTTAATCAGCCTACAGGTACTTTATTTCTGACCTTACTTGATCAGGCACTTAGTTTCTGACCTGATTTAATCAGGCACTTAGTTTCTGACCTATTTAATCAGGCACTTTATTTCTGACCTTATTTAATCAGGCACTTAGTTTCTGACCTTATTTAATCAGGCACTTTATTTCTGACCTTATTTAAAAAGGAACTTAGTTTCTGACCTTATTCAATCAGGCACTTTATGTCTGACCATATTTCATCAGGCACTTAGTTTCTGAACTTATTTAATCATGCACTAAGTTTCTGAACTTATTGTAGCAGGCACTTAGTTTCTGAACTTATTGTAGCATGCACTTAGTTTCTGAACTTATTGTAGCAGGCACTTAGTTTCTAAATAGTTTATATGGAAACGCCACTTGCTTGGAAAGAACATAATTGTTCTTGTAGTGTTATGTTACAAGTACTACTCACCCTCGAGTATGTCCATATGCCAGCCCTGCAACCCTAAGCGCCAAGAAGGGAAAGCCAGTTTAACCGTCATACAGAAAACGCCGTGATATATAGAGGTTATGTGTTTGTTTTGAGTGGATATGGAATATATCTCATCGAGAAGTGATTCGCAATATATTCCATATCCACTGAAAACAAACAAATTTTCTTTTTATTTGATAATAATTGATGATGAAATAATGGAACTATTTGGTGTCTTCGTACCTGTTCACACGCGTACGAATCTGTGTGCATGTATTTGTTTACTACACAATGTCAGACAATGACAATAAGTCCGATTTGTTAAATTTACGGAATACGGAATTATACATGGTATAAGATAAGGTTTTTATCACATGACAATGCTTGTATCCGATCTAATAATATACTCATTGCGTATTTATGTATATACATATGTAACGTGTGTAGTATAACATGACCGGAAACTAGGAAAATGACGACATACCTATATCACTCACAGTGTGGGTGATATGGATTATAACTCACTGATAGAACTCAGTATCTCATCGATTAGCATTAAATAAAATTGAATAAACAGTGAAAGCGACGTTAAACCGAATCCTAATCACGAGTTTACCATGCCGCGCGTATGAGGAAAAGAAGGGCTACATAGTGATAAGAAGTATAAATGAGCCTGTCATTGCGAACACAGTTCAAGTTGACATTTGTGAGTTCAGATCAGCCCCTATATCTGTCAGTCCTATCACGATGTACTCCAGGTGGAAGAAGCTCTTACACGCGTGTGTATGCAATACATGAACAGTGTATAATTTGATCAGACTGTGCGGATGCACAGGCTGCGCTGGCTCCATGCTGTTCTTCAAATCAGTAACTATTCGCGCGGATTGCTCAAATGTATTTCATGCACGATAGTTATATCTGTACGATGCCTGATTAAATAAGGTCAACTACAGTATACTAATGGAGGTCATAAGATATAATCATTCTCATTATAATCAAACCAAAATACATTGTAGTTGACGACAACGCATTAAAGGTGGTCTCAAATTGACACTGTACACTTTTCTGTCCAATGAAACCGCACGACACAACCGCTGCTTGGCCGTCATCGTTTCTTTGTCGCCTTGATTTTACATGGGTTATCCCATTTGATACTTAACGATTTTGTAGTCTACAATTTGATTGGCTGATGCAAAATCTGAGAATACCTTGAATGAAAATGGATGTAAACTACAATTAAGCTACTCATGCGATATTTATATTTTCGCTTAGCAAATATGAACTAGATATTCGGAAAAAATATAAAAATGCTGAACTATTACGGTTTCAGGTTCAAACATGGTTTGAATAACAGAATAGAAGAATATTCTCAGGAGATGGAATTATATGGTTACATGCACTTAGTATAAACGTGCATATGGCTTGAGTTAACGCAATAACGTATTCAAAATGCATTAAGGAAATCTTATTCTATTGAAAAATAAAATCTGGAAAACTAAATTGAAGTTCCGATAATTCTATCAAATATACGCAAGGGGAAGCCGTTATTGGGATACAATTTCCACGCGTCACCAAATAAGTCCGTCCTTTTGTGGAATGTGTCTAGTATGAAACTGACTGTGTCTGGTTTAACGCTGTTTTCAACAATATATCAGTCATATCACGGCGACCAGTCTACCTACTCATGGATTCCTGACGTTATCTCATCAGTACTCTACACAACGCTTTCTCCAAATCATGTGATGCTCTTTCACATAAACGTGTAGCCCGTTGGTGGAAGAAGCTTGTCGCAATTGACTATTGTCAAACGTCGGAAATATTGTTGACCGAGCTACATGTAGGTTTCGAAGATGTCTGTCAGACACTTTCAGATCGTTTTATTATTGTAAGCTATCCCCATTTTTGAAGGTTTGAAATGAATAGCAATTATTTAACTTCGGATGATTCCTTGTTCTTACAATACTATATGGCGAAAGGGGAAACTCATAACCAGATTGCGCGATGGAGGGTTTTAGCTAGGCGTGCCTAAATAAGTCTTAGTCCTTGTAAATCGGACGACTCCGAATTAAAAGCCGTCTCAAGTTTGGCGAACACCGCTTCTTTATCTCGCTTCTTTATCTCTCTTCTTTATCTCGCTTCTTTATCTCGCTTCTTTATCTCTCTTCTTTATCTCGCTTCTTTATCTCTCTTCTTTATCTCGCTTCTTTTTCTCGCTTCTTTATCTCTCTTCTTTATCTCGCTTCTTTTATCTCGCTTCTTTATCTCTCTTCTTTATCTCGCTTCTTTATCTCGCTTCTTTATCTCACTTATTTATATAGGTTATCTCCCATGTTGGTATATTACGATTTGTGTGAAACAATTTGATTGGCTGACACGAAAAGGGCAATCTGAGATAACCTGTAAGAGGCTGTCAACCAGATCTAAACGAGCGTTTAACTTAGGTCTGGTGTAAATGAGATTACCTGTGTGCTGATACTGTAGCTTCTTATCGTTTCCGTACATCAAAGTAAGGCGAATCACATTTAAGTGTGATGCGACGTTGAAATTTAAACTAATTCGTGATATTTGCCAAATGGTTTCGAAAATGTATTGTATTGCACTGTCTGAGAAATTCAATATAAGTTATAAAGCGAGTTTTACTTGATCGTTTAGTTACAATAGTAATTGTATTGCATTGTATGTGAACTCCTAGAACATATTTAAAAGCAATTGAAATTGATCGATTAGTTAAACGATTCCAGTTGTAGAATGGTACTTCTCTTCGTGATGATAGCCAAATATGTTTAAATGTACGTTTACAGTATGTATAGAAGTGTTATTTGATATTCTGATTTTAAAAGCAAATAGTTTTAAATGATACATTATATTCACTTCATCATTGTGGTCGTTTCCTATGCGAACTTTTACAGTTTCGGTAGTGTTAGATGTTAGATGCGTTTAAAACACGGTGATGGAACAATATTGTAGCAGAACTGTGGCGTCAAGTTTCGGTAGTGTTAGATGTAATAGAGCGTTTAAAACACGGTGTTGGTCAAACATTGTAGCAGAACTGTGTCAGCAAGTTTCAGTATAGTTAGATGTAATAGAGCGTTTAAAACACGGTGAGGGTCAAACATTGTAGCAGAACTGTGTCAGCAAGTTTCAGTATAGTTAGATGTAATAGAGCGTTTAAAACACGGTGAGGGTCAAACATTGTAGCAGAACTGTGTCAGCAAGTTTCAGTATAGTTAGATGTAATAGAGCGTTTAAAACACGGTGAGGGTCAAACATTGTAGCAGAACTGTGTCGTCAAGTTTCGGTAGTGATAAATGTAATAGAGCGTTTAAAACACGGTGTTGGTCAAACATTGTAGCAGAACTGTGTCAGCAAGTTTCAGTATAGTTAGATGTAATAGAGCGTTTAAAACACGGTGAGGGTCAAACATTGTAGCAGAACTGTGTCAGCAAGTTTCAGTATAGTTAGATGTAATAGAGCGTTTAAAACACGGTGATGGTCAAACATTGTAGCAGAACTGTGTCGTCAAGTTTCGGTAGTGTTAAATGTAATAGAGCGTTTAAAACACGGTGATGGTCAAACATTGTAGCAGAACTGTGTCAGCAAGTTTCGGTGGTGTTAGATGTGATAGAGCGTTTAAAACACGGTGAGGGTCAAACATTGTAGCAGAACTGTGTCAGCAAGTTTCGGTAGTGTTAGATGTAATAGAGCGTTTAAAACACGGTGATGATTAAACATTGTAGCAAAACTGTGTCGCCAAGTTTCCGTAGTGTTAGATGTAGTAGAGTGTTTAAAACACGGTGATGATTAAACATTGTAGCAAAACTGTGTCGCCAAGTTTCGGTAGTGTTAGATGTAGTAGAGCGTTTACAACACGGTGATGATTAAACAATGTAGCAGAACTGTGTCGTCAAGTTTCGGTAGTGTTAGATGTAGTAGAGCGTTTACAACACGGTGATGATTAAACATTGTAGCAGAACTGTGTCGTCAGGTGTCGGTTGTGTTAGATGTAGTAGAGCGTTTACAACACGGTGATGATTAAACATTGTAGCAGAACTGTGTCGTCAAATGTCGGTAGTGTTAGATGTAGTAGAGCGTTTACAACACGGTGATGATTAAACATTGTAGCAGAACTGTGTCGCCAAGTTTCGGTAGTGTTAGATGTAATAGAGCGTTTACAACACGTTGAGGGTCAAACATTGTAGCAGAACTGAGGCGCCAAGTTTCGGTAGTGTTAGATGTAATAGAGCGTTTAAAACACGCTGATGATTAAACATTGTAGCAGAACTGTGGTGTCAAGTTTCAGTATACATGTAGTTAGATGTAATAGAGTGTTTAAAACACGCTGATGATTAAACATTGTAGCAGAACTGTGTCGCCAAGTTTCGGTAGTGTTAGATGTAATAGAGCGTTTACAACACGTCGAGGGTCAAACATTGTAGCAGAACTGAGGCGCCAAGTTTCGGTAGTGTTAGATGTAATAGAGTGTTTAAAACACGCTGATGATTAAACATTGTAGCAGAACTGTGTCGCCACGTTTCGGTAGTGTTAGATGTAATAGAGCGTTTAAAACACGGTGTTGGTCAAACATTGTAACAGAACTGTGTCAGCAAGTTTCGCTAGTGTTAGATGTAATAGAGCGTTTACAACACGGTGAGGGTCAAACATTGTAGCAGAACTGAGGCGACAAGTGTCGGTAGTGTTAGATGTAATTGAGCGTTTAAAATACAGTGATGATTAAACATTGTAGCAGAACTGTGGTGTCAAGTGTCGGTAGTGTTAGATGTAGTAGAGCGTTTAAAACACGGTGACGATTAAACATTGTAGCAGAACTGTGTCAGCAAGTTTCGGTAGTGTTAGATGTAATAGAGCGATTAGAACATGGTGATGATTAAACATTGTAACAGAACTGTGGTCTCAAGTTTCGGTAGTGTAAGATGTAATGGAGCCTTTAAAACATGGTGATGATTAAACATTGTAGCATAAAGTGGTGTTACCTTTCGGTAGTGTTAGATGTAATAGAGCGTTTAAAATACAGTGATGATTAGACATTGTAACAGAACTGTGGTCTCAAGTTTCGGTAGTGTTAGATGTAATGGAGCCTTTAAAACATGGTGATGATTAAACATTGTAGCAGAACTGTGGTCTCAAGTTTCGGTAGTATTAGATGTAATAGAGCGTTTAAAATACAGTGATGATCAAACATTGTAGCAGAACTGTTGCGTTAAGTTTCGGTAGTGTTAGATGTAATAGAGCGTTTAAAATACAGTGATGATTAAACATTGCAGAAGAACTGTGGCGCCAAGTTTCGGTAGTGTTAGATGTAATAGAGCGTTTAAAACTAGGTGATATTCAAACATTGTAGAAGAACTGTGATGGAATGTCTCGGTAGTGTTAGATGTATCATAGCGTTTAATACACGGTGATGGTCAAATATTGTAGAAGAACTGTGGCGTCGAGTTGTTAGAGCCTAAGACCGTTTGTTGTTACTAACCTTCTTTGTTGTTGTTTTTTATATTAAATTGTCAGTGTTTATTCAATTATGTCATTGCTTGTCCGTCGGAACCAATGAGGGAAAGTCAATACTAAAGTATTAAAGTATTTAGTATGATCCGGCAGGGGAACGTACCCGCATCCTCCCGTACCCGAAGGCGACGCTCTGCCACTACAGCACCGAGATTGTTTAATTGTTGGTGGTAACATCAATTTTGTTTTTACATCGATTTCAACATTTGTTAAGTTATATCACGGCGTTTCTTGGACGAGTTGCCAATACTAGTGGTCCATTTATCTTTACACTAGAACGAGAGTCGTAATGCTAAACCCACAAACTTGAGCGCCAAGGAGGTAAAGTCATTACTCACATGTTAAATAACCCGAAATATTAGCAACTTACACTTAAACAGGAAACGCATGCGAGGGTACAACCAAACATGCGTCTTTCTGCAGCTTTATCAATCACTTCACAGGCGACATAATCCAAACAATCGCGCGCCTGTCTCTTTAGATTAATAACGCCGACTCATCTGTATTCGTACTAATTCGTACTAAATTTTCGCCGATCTGAGAACATTAGAAGGGATACATATAAACAGTTTGATGAGATACTAGAATTGTCGCCAAACAATGTCATATCCTTTTATAGCATTCCCTTGTGTGGGAGATTCAAATGACAGCTTCGTAATCCTTGTAATGCGGAAGTTTTAAAATGGACTTGTCCTGTTTGCATTTGGTAGAGTCTATAACACATTTTATGAATATGAAGATAGACATTTCGAGATCAACATTTAACAGTATTTCGCCTGATCAGACGGTGCAGAGGCGTTGGCAAGCTTGACTGTAGCATAGTGACACATGCTTGACTGTAGCATAGTGACACAGGCTTGACTGTAGCATAGTGACACAGGCTTGACTGTAGCATAGTGACACAGGCTTGACTGTAGCATAGTGACACAGGCTTGACTGTAGCATAGTGACACAGGCTTGACTGTAGCATGGTGACACAGGCTTGACTGTAGCATAGTGACACAGGCTTGACTGTAGCATAGTGACACAGGCTTGACTGTAGCATAGTGACACAGGCTTGACTCTAGCATAGTGACACAGGCTTGACTGTAGCATAGTGACACAGGCTTGACTGTAGCATAGTGACACAGGCTTGACTGTAGCATAGTGACACAGGCTTGACTGTAGCTTGTGACACAGGCTTGACTGTAGCATAGTGACACAGGCTTGACTGTAGCATAGTGACACAGGCTTGACTGTAGCATGGTGACACAGGCTTGACTGTAGCATGGTGACACAGGCTTGACTGTAGTATGGTGACACAAGCTTGACCGTAGTATGGTGACACAGGCTTGACCGTAGTATGGTGACACAGGCTTGACTGAAGTATAGTGACACAGGCATGACTGTAGTATGGTGACGCAATCTTGACTGTAGTATGGTGACGCAGGCTTGACTGTAGTATGGTGACACAGGCATGACTGAAGAATGGTGACACAGGATTGACTGTATTATGGTGACAAATGCATAACTGTAGTATGGTGACACAGGCTTGAATGTAGTATGGTGACGCATGCTTGACTGTAGTATGTTGACGCAAGCTTGACTGTAGTATGGTGACACAGGCTTGACTGTAGTATGGTGACACAGGCTTGACTGAAGTATGGTGACACAGGCATGCATGTAGTATGGTGACACAGGCTTGACTGTAGTATGGTGACACAAGCTTGACTGTAGTATGGTGACACAGGCTTGACTGTAGTATGGTGACACAGGCTTGACTGTAGTATGGTGACACAGGCTTGACTGAGGTATGGTGACAACTGCTTGAATGAAGTATGGTGACACAGGCTTGACTGAGGTATGGTGACGCAGGCTTGACTGCAGTACGGCTGTGATTATTTTGACTTCCATTGAAACCGCACTTTATAAAAAGCAGCTTGCGATATACGTGCAGACTAAGAGTAGACGTCATCTCCAAGCTGTATAAGGTGTGTCTCCTCTCGTCAAGAAACACTCAGAAAAGCTTTCAAGCTACCATTTAAATTATCAGACAACACTGATTAACTCATATCTTTATTGGAATGAAGCTCCAGGAAAACGTATTAACGTCAGGTTAACACGTAGATGTATAGATAAACAACCACCTGCACAAATATGATACAGTATAAACACGGAAACTATATTACACAAATCATGATAAAGTAGAAACACGAAACCTATATTACACAAACAATGATAAAGTATAAACACGGAAGCTATATTACACAAACCATGATAAAGTATAAACATGGAAGCTATATTACACAAATCATGATAAAGTAGAAACACGAAACCTATATTACACAAACCATGATAAAGTATAAACACGGAAGCTATATTACAGAAACCACGATAAAGTATAAACACGGAAGCTATATTACACCAATCATGATAAAGTATAAACATGGAAACTAGTTTACACCAACCACGATAACGTATAAACATGGAAACTAGTTTACACAAACCATGACAAAGTATAAACACGGAAACTACTAAACAAAATGATGATAAAATATTAACATGGTAACTACTTTACATACACCATGATACAGTATATACATGGACGCTACTTTACACACACCATGATACAGTATATACATGAAAGCTACTTTACATAAACCATGATACAGTATATACATAGAAGCTACTTTACACACACCATGATACAATATATACATGGAACCTACTTTACACACACCATGATACAGTATATACATGGAAACTACTTTACACAAACCATGATACAGTATATACATGAAAGCTACTTTACATAAACCATGATACAGTATATACATGGACGCTACTTTACACACACCATGATACAGTATATACATGAAAGCTACTTTACATAAACCATGATACAGTATATACATGGACGCTACTTTACACACACCATGATACAGTATATACATGGACGCTAGTTTACACACACCATGATACAGTATATACATAGAAACTACTTTACACAAACCATGATACAGTATATACATGAAAGCTACTTTACATAAACCATGATACAGTATATACATGAAAATTACTTTACACAAAACATGATACAGTATATACATAGAAGCTACTTTACACACACCATGATACAGTATATACATGGAAACTACTTTACACAAACCATGATACAGTATATACATAGAAACTACTTTACACACATCATGATACAGTATATACATGGACGCTGCTTTACACACACCATGGTACAGTATATACATGGAAACTACTTTACACAAACCATGATACAGTATATACATGGAAACTACTTTACACACATCATGATACAGTATATACATGGAAGCTACTTTACACACACCATGATACAGTATATACATAGAAACTACTTTACACAAACCATGATACAGTATATACATGAAAGCTACTTTACATAAACCATGATACAGTATATACATGAAAACTACTTTACACACACCATGATACAGTATATACATGGACGCTACTTTACACACACCATGATACAGTATATACATAGAAAATACTTACACACACCATGATACAGTATATACATGGAAGTTACTTTACACACACCATGATACAGTATATACATGGAAGCTACTTTACACACACCATGATACAGTATATACATAGAAGTTACTTTACACACACCATGATACAAAATATACATGGAAGCTACTTTACACACACCATGATACAGTATATACATATAAACTACTTTACACACACCATGATACAGAATATACATGGAAGCTACTTTACACACACCATGATACAGTATATACATATAAACTACTTTACACACACCATGATACAGTATATACATGGAAACTACTTTACACAAACCATGATACAGTATATACATGGAAAATACTTTACACACACCATGATACAGTATATACATATAAACTCCTTTACACACACCATGATACAGTATATACATGGAAACTACTTTACATAAACCATGATACAGTATATACATGGAAGCTACTTTACACACACCATGATACAGTATATACATGGAAGCTACTTTACAAATACACCATGATACAGTATATACATGACAGCTACTTTACACAAACCATGATACAGTATATACATGGAAGCTACTTTACACACACCATGATACAGTATATACATGGAAGCTACTTTACAAATACACCATGATACAGTATATACATGGAAACTAGTTTACACAAACCATGATAGAGCATATACATGGAAACTACTTTACACAAACCATGATACAGTATATACATGGAATATACTGTATCAAACCATGATACAGTATATACATGGAAACTACTTTACACACACCATGATACAGTATATACATGGAAACTACATTTCACAAACCATGATACAGTATATACATGGAAGCTACTTTACACAGACCATGATACAGTATATACATGGAAGCTACCTTACACAGACCATGATACAGTATATACATGGAAGCTACCTTACACAGACCATGATACAGTATATACATGGAAGCTACTTTACACACACCATGATACAGCATATACATGGAAACTACTTTACACAAACCATAATACAGTATATACATGGAAACTACTTTACACAAACCATGATACTATATACATGGAATCTACTTTACTCAAACCATGATACAGTATATACATGGAAACTATTTTACACAAACCATGATACAGTATATACATGGAAACTACTTTACACAAACCATGATACAGTATATACATGGAAACTAGTTTACACAAACCATGATACAGCATATACATGGAATATACTGTATCAAACCATGATACAGTATATGCATGGAAGCTATTTACACACCATGATACAGAATATACATGGAAACTACTTTACACAAACCATGATACAGTATATACATGGAAACTACTTTACACAAACCATGATACAGTATATACATGGAATATACTGTATCAAACCATGATACAGTATATACATGGAAACTACTTTACACACACCATGATACGGTATATACATGGAAACTACTTTTCACAAACCATGATACAGTATATACATGGAAGCTACTTTACACACACCATGATACAGTATATACATGGAAGCTACCTTACACAGACCATGATACAGTATATACATGGAAGCTACTTTACACACACCATGATACAGCATATACATGGAAACTACTTTACACAAACCATGATACAGTATATACATGGAAACTACTTTACACAAACCATGATACAGTATATACATGGAAACTATTTTAAACAAACCATGATACAGTATATACATGGAAACTACTTTACACAAACCATGATACAGTATATACATGGAAACTAGTTTACACAAACCATGATACAGCATATACATGGAATATACTGTATCAAACCATGATACAGTATATACATGGAAGCTACTTTACACACACTATGATACAGAATATACATGGAAACTACTTTACACAAACCATGATACAGTATATACATGGAAACTACTTTACACAAACCATGATACAGTATATACATGGAATATACTGTATCAAACCATGATACAGTATATACATGGAAACTACTTCACACACACCATGATACAGTATATACATGGAAACTACTTTACACAAACCATGATACAGTATATACATGGTAACTACGTTACACACACCATGATACAGTATATACATGGAAGCTACTTTACACACACCATGATACAGTATATACATGGAACCTACTGTACACACACCATGATACAGTATATACATGGAAACTACTTTACACACACCATGATACAGTATATACATGGAAGCTACTTTACACACACCATGATACAGTATATACATGGAAACTACTTTACAAAAACCATGATACAGTATATACATGGAAGCTACTTTACACACACCATGATACAGTATATACATGGAAGCTACTTTACACACACCATGATACAGTATATACATGGACACTACTTTACACAAACCATGATACAGTATATACATGGAATCTACTTTACTTAAACCATGATACAGTATATACATGGAAGCTACTTTACACACACCATGATACAGTATATACATGGAAACTACTTTACACACACCATGATACAGTATATACATGGAAACTACTTTACACACACCATGATACAGTATATACATGGAAGCTACTTTACACACACCATGATACAGTATATACATGGAAGCTACTTTACACACACCATGATACAGTATATACCTGGAAGCTATCTTACACAGACCATGATACAGTATATACATGGAAGCTACTTTACACACATTATGATACAGCATATACATGGAAACTACTTTACACAAACCATGATACAGTATATACATGGAAACTACTTTACACAAACCATGATACTATATACATGGAATCTACTTTACTCAAACCATGATACAGTATATACATGGAAACTATTTTACACAAACCATGATACAGTATATACATGGAAACTAGTTTACACAAACCATGATACAGTATATACATGGAAACTAGTTTAGACAAACCATGATACAGCATATACATGGAATATACTGTATCAAACCATGATACAGTATATACATGGAAGCTACTTTACACACACCATGATACAGAATATACATGGAAACTACTTTACACAAACCATGATACAGTATATACATGGAAACTACTTTACACAAACCATGATACAGTATATACATGGAATATACTTTACACACACCATGATACAGTATATACATGGAAGCTACTTTACACACACCATGATACAGTATATACCTGGAAACTACTTTACACAAACCATGATACAGTATATACATGGAAGCTACTTTACACACACCATGATACAGTATATACATGGAAGCTACTTTACACACACCATGATACAGTATATACATGGAAACTACTTTACACAAACCATGATACAGTATATACATGGAAACTACTTTACACACACCATGATACAGTATATACATGGAAGCTACTTTACACACACCATGATACAGTATATACATGGAAACTACTTTACACACACCATGATAGAGTATATACATGGAAACTACTTTACACAAACCATGATACAGTATATACATGGAAACTACTTTACACACACCATGATACAGTATATACATGGAAGCTACTTTACACACACCATGATACAGTATATACATGGAACCTACTGTACACACACCATGATACAGTATATACATGGAAACTACTTTACACAAACCATGATACAGTATATACATGGAAGCTACTTTACACACACCATGATACAGTAAATACATGGAAACTACTTTACACAAACCATGATACAGTATATACATGGAAGCTACTTTACACACACCATGATACAGTATATACATGGAAGCTACCTTACACACACCATGATACAGTATATACATGGAAGCTACTTTACACACACCATGATACAGTATATACATGGAAACTACTTTACACAAACCATGATACAGTATATACATGGAAACTACTTTACACAAACCATGATACAGAATATACATGTACATGGAATCTACTTTACTTAAACCATGATACAGTATATAAATGGAAGATACTTTACACACACCATGATACAGTTTATACATGGAAACTACTTTACACAAACCATGATACAGTATATACATGGAAACTACTTTACACAAACCATGATACAGTATATACATGGAATATACTGTATCAAAGCATGATACAGTATATACATGAAAACTACTTTACACACACCATGATACAGTATATACATGGAAACTACTTTTCACAAACCATGATACAGTATATACATGGAAGCTACTTTACACACACCATGATACGGTATATACATGGAAGCTACCTTACACAGACCCTGATACAGTATATACATGGAAGCTACTTTCCACACACCATGATACAGCATATACATGGAAACTACTTTACACAAACCATGATACAGTATATACATGGAAACTACTTTACACAAACCATGATACAGTATATACATGGAATCTACTTTACTCAAACCATGATACAGTATATACATGGAAACTATTTTACACAAACCATGATACGGTATATACATGGAAACTACTTTACACAAACCATGATACAGTATATACGTGGAAACTAGTTTACACAAACCATGATACAGCATATACATGGAAACTACTTTTCACAAACCATGATACAGTATATACATGGAATATACTGTATCAAACCATGATACAGTATATACATGGAAACTACTTTACACACACCATGATACAGTATATACATGGAAACTACTTTACACAAACCATGATACAGTATATACATGGAATCTACTTTACACACACCATGATACAGTATATACATGGAAAATACTTTACACAAACCATGATACAGTATATACATGGAAACTACTTTACACAAACCATGATACAGTATATACATGGAACCTACTTTACACACACCATGATACAGTATATACATGGAAGCTACTTTACACACACCATGATACAGTGTATACGTGGAAGCTACTTTACACACATCATGATACAGTATATACATGGAAGCTACTTTACACACACCATGATACAGTATATACATGGAAGCTACTTTACACACACCATGATACAGTATATACATGGAAGCTACTTTACACACACCATGATACAGTATATACATGGAAACTACTTTACACACACCATGATACAGTATATACATGGAAGCTACTTTACACAAACCATGATACAGTATATACATGGAAACTACTCTAACACAAACCATAAACATTTATAAATATGTAAGCTACTTTACACAAACCATGATACAGTATATACATGGAAACTACTCTAACACAAACCATAAACATTTATAAATATGTAAACTACTTTACACTAACCACGATAAAGTATAAACACGGAAACAAACTATTTTACACAAACCTAGTTAAGTATAAACATGTAAACTACTTTACACAAATTATTATGAAGTTTAAACATGTAAACTACTTTACACAAATTATTAGGAAGTATTAACATGTAAACTACTTTACACAAATTATGATAAGGTATAAACATATAAACTACTTTACACAAACCATGATAAAGTATAAACATATAAACTACTTTACACAAACCATGATAAAGTATAAATATGTAAACTACTTTACACAAACCATGATCAATTATAAACATGGAAACTACTATAAAAAACGATGATTAAGTTTAAACACGGAAACTACTTAATAAAAACGATGATAAAGTATAAACATGTAAATTAATTAACTTAAACCATGATAAAGTATAAAGATGTAAACTACTTAACATAAACCATGATAAAGTATAAACAAGTAAACTACTTAACATAAACCATGATAAAGTATAAACAGGTAAACTACTTTACACAAACTTCTTGAACCCTTTTATAACCAATTGGAAAACAGTAAAGAGTCAGATCAGACTGTGCAGGTGTGATGGCTGATCTGGATCTTCAATGGTCGCATATGCGTTACAGTCGATTTCGTAGAGCGGCATTCATTTCCATAAGTCTCAGTTTATAATGAGCGCCATTCTGTTATTGAAAATCAGTCAACATCCTCGAAAATCTAAGGGATGCATCTATTCGTGACAAAGATATGTAGGCTGATTTCAGACTGTATGGAAACAAACATCTTTCTTTGTGTTCAAATGTATCGTCGATCGGTAAAACGGTGTATATCTCGATCTACATGCATATTTGAAAAGCTACAGTTTGTATTTCATTCGTCTTGATGTAAGTTATATGATTTAAACAGTATTTCTTAAGCCATACAATGCTGATTCCCGCGCCAATTCATATTGCAGCAACTCTTGTATAATCTTTATTTCCTCCAATATATGAAGATCACTATGATAAACAAAACAAAAACAAACAAAAGGAGAGGTTATACACAAAAATAAAATATCTCTTTAAATGACCACACTTATATCAGAGCCAATGCTTATCATCTGATAGAAAAGATTGAACACATCTCTGGAACAAAATATGTGCACGGAAGATGTGTTTAAGGTGAATTTATATACTGCAGGTGTAAACATTGCAGGAAATGAGAATGTTCTTATTGATAAATCCTTTGCAATCCTTACACAATCTAATGACAAAAATAATGTGGTACAGGATGAGTATATATATATACAAATACTTATCTATCCCCTGAAAAGCAGAATCGAGTTATATATTATACAAAGAAAAAAGGACAAAATCTCTATAAATGAAAATATATTCTTAGACTAACTAGTGGGCATTGTGGGGAAAAGAGACATTGTTCAATGTGAATAGCATTTTCTTTTATCACAATGTTTAAACACTTTTCATCAATTTTACTACGATTTATGAATACTTTCCATAGTGTATAGGTATATGTTTAAAAGGCCGTCTGCGGCTGACTTGTTGAATGTGGGAAAGGTTGAATATTTACCAAACAAACCCGATAGTACCTATTTAGGGAGTCGTCCTCTAACAACTTACGTGCTAGAAATCTTAAACAGGCGTCTGATTATAAAGGTGATTCGGGAAGCAATTGATACGATGTCTGTCTGATAGGAAACATTTTATCCTGCTTCTTAATCGGGCAAACTTTGTTTGTTTGTATGATTTTTTTGCAGCCTTCAACATTCGTTCAGTTATATCACTGCGTGTCCATTTACCTTGATACAAGCGAGTCTTTTCTTGTGTTAACCCCTAAGGCGGGTAAGTGTAATACTGCAAAAATGTCTTAATAATATTATAGCGGGGAAAGTAATCACAGAGTTCAATCATGTCCACTCACTCTGATCCAATCATATACGTAGTCATTTTTACGTTGTGTTCAGTTTGTGACCATTTCCTTCATGTTAATTTAGAACTAGGGTTTAAAACACCGCACTCCAATACGACGGGATTAACGATGTCCAAGTTATAAAGAAACAACAATCTTATTCACGTCCAAATACGTTTATACAATTCCAGTCAGGATTTACAATCAAAAGTGTTGTTGATTAAACAAAGAATATAGTTCAACCAGTGTTTACAATTCGAAATCAAAAGTGTTGTTGATTAAACAAAGAATATAGTTCAACCAGTGTTTACACTTAGGAATCAAAAGTGTTGTTGATTAAACAAAGAATATAGTTCAACCAGTGTTTACACTTAGGAATCAAAAGTGTTGTTGATTAAACAAAGAATAGAGTTCAACCAGTGTTTACACTTAGGAATCAAAAGTGTTGTTGATTAAACAAAGAATAGAGTTCAACCAGTGTTTACAATTAGGAATCAAAAGTGTTGTTGATTAAACAAAGAATAGAGTTCAACCAGTGTTTACAATTAGGAAGTTTACCGTTCGGTGTCAAAAACAGGAATACCGGCTTTTCAACAGGCACGCAGTTTTCTACACTTGACCTAAAGCAATAATGATCCGAGTGCATCAATAATGATCCGAGTGCATCAGTAATGATCGGAGTGCATCAATAATGATCCGAGTGCATCGGTTTGACGGTGCATAACCAATAGGGAGACAATATATCGGACCAAGTTCGACTCCCATTGCTCATTACACAAGTATACGTCTGGCCGTTTACGTCATTATCCAAGACCAGAACCTAGAATGGCCAGACCATCAATACTTTAGTCGACTTTTGATTGCTAGCAATAACAATGTTGCTACTAAGTACAACAGTACACATGTCTACTACACTCATCTACTACACTCGTCTACTAAGTACAGTACTACACATGTCTACTACACTCGTCTACTACACTCGTCTACTACACTCATCTACTAAGTACAGTACTACACATGTCTACTACACTCGTCTACTACACTCGTCTACTAAGTACAGTACTACACATGTTTACTACACTCGTCTACTACACTCATCTACTAAGTACAGTACTACACTCGTCTACTACACTCATCTACTAAGTACAGTACTACACTCGTCTACTACACTCATCTACTAAGTACAGTACTACACATGTCTACTACACTCGTCTACTACACTCGTCTACTAAGTACAGTACTACACTCGTCTACTACACTCGTCTACTACACTCATCTACTAAGTACAGTACTACACATGTCTACTACACTCGTCTACTACACTCATCTACTAAGTACAGTACTACACTCGTCTACTAAGTACAGTACTACACATGTCTACTACACTCGTCTACTACACTCATCTACTAAGTACAGTACTACACTCGTCTACTACACTCATCTACTAAGTACAGTACTACACATGTTTACTACACTCGTCTACTACACTCGTCTACTAAGTACAGTACTACACATGTCTACTACCCCGTCTACTACACTCATCTACTAAGTACAGTACTACACATGTCTACTACACTCATCTACTAAGTACAGTACTACACATGTCTACTACACTCGTCTACTAAGTACAGTACTACACATGTCTACTACACTCGTCTACTAAGTACAGTACTACACATGTCTACTACACTCGTCTACTAAGTACAGTTCTACACATGTCTACTACACTCATCTACTAAGTACAGTACTACACATGTCTACTACACTCGTCTACTAAGTACAGTACTACACATGTCTACTACACTCATCTACTAAGTACAGTACTACACATGTCTACTACACTCGTCTACTACACTCATCTACTAAGTACAGTACTACACATGTTTACTACACTCGTCTACTAAGTACAGTACTACACATGTCTACTACACTCGTCTACTAAACTCGTCTACTACACTCGTCTACTACACTCGTCTACTAAGTACAGTACTACACATGTCTACTACACTCGTCTACTACACTCGTCTACTACACTCGTCTACTAAGTACAGTACTACACATGTCTACTACACTCGTCTACTAAGTACAGTACTACACATGTCTACTACACTCGTCTACTACACTCATCTACTACACTCATCTACTAAGTACAGTACTACACACGTCTACTACACTCGTCTACTAAGTACAGTACTGCACATGTCTACTACACTCGTCTACTAAGTACAGTACTACACATGTCTACTACACTCGTCTACTAAGTACAGTACTACACATGTCTACTACACTCGTCTACTAAGTACAGTACTACACATGTCTACTACACTCGTCTACTAAGTACATTACTACACACGTCTACTACACTCGTCTACTAAGTACAGTACTACACATGTATACTACACTCGTCTACTAAGTACAGTACTACACATGTCTACTACACTCGTCTACTAGGTACAGTACTACACATGTCTACTACACTCGTCTACTAAGTACAGTACTACACACGTCTACTACACTCGTCTACTAAGTACAGTACTACACACGTCTACTACACTCGTCTACTAAGTACAGTACTACACATGTCTACTACACTCGTCTACTAAGTACAGTACTACACACGTCTACTACACTCGTCTACTAAGTACAGTACTACACACGTCTACTACACTCGTCTACTAAGTACAGTACTACACATGTCTACTACACTCGTCTACTAAGTACAGTACTACACACGTCTACTACACTCGTCTACTAAGTACAGTACTACACACGTCTACTACACTCGTCTACTAAGTACAGTACTACACATGTATACTACACTCGTCTACTAAGTACAGTATCACACATGTCTACTACACTTGTCTACTAAGTACAGTACTACACATTTCTACTACACTCGTCTACTACATTCGTCTACTTAGTACAGTACTACACATGTCTACTATAAGCGTCTACTAAGTACAGTACTACACATGTCTAATAAGTACAGTACTACACATGTCTAATACGTACAGTACTACACATGTCTACTACACTCGTCTACTACACTCGTCTACTACACTCGTCTACTAATTACAGTACTACACATGTCTACTACACGCGTCTACTAAGTACAGTACTACACATGTTTACTACACATGTCTACTAAGTACAGTACTACACATGTCTACTAAGTACAGTACTACACATGTCTACTAAGTACAGTACTACACATGTCTACTAAGTACAGTACTACACATGTCTACTACACTCGTCTACTAAGTACAGTACTACACATGTCTACTACCCTCGTCTACTAAGTACAGTACTACACATGTCTACTAAGTACAGTACTACACTCGTCTACTAAGTACAGTACTACACATGTTAACTACACTCCTCTACTAAGTACAATACTACACATGTCTACTACACTCGTCTACTAAGTACAGTACTAAACATGTCTACTAAGTACAGTACTACACTCGTCTACTAAGTACAGTACTACACATGTATGATACACTCGTCTACTAAGTACAGTACTACACATGTCTACTACACTCGTCTACTAAGTACAGTACTACACTCGTCTACTAAGTACAGTACTACACATGTCTACTTCACTAGTCTACTAAGTACAGTACTACACATGTCTACTAAGTACAGTACTACACATGTTTACTACACTCGTCTACTAAGTACAGTACTACACATGTATACTACACTCGTCTACTAAGTACAGTACTACACATGTCTACTACACTCGTCTACTAAGTACAGTACTACATGTACATATGTCTACTACACTCGTCTACTAAGTACAGTACTACATGTACACATGTCTACTACACTCGTCTACTAAGTACAGTACTACACATGTCTACTACACTACACTCGTCTACTAAGTACAGTACTACACATGTCTACTACACTCGTCTACTAAGTACAGTACTACACTCGTCTACTAAGTACAGTACTACACATGTCTACTACGCTCGTCTACTAAGTACAGTATTACACATGTCTACTACACTCGTCTACTAAGTACAGTACTACACATGTCTACTACACTCGTCTACTAAGTACAGTACTACACATGTCTACTACACGCGTCTATTAAGTACAGTACTACACATGTCTACTACACTCGTCTACTAAGTACACTACTACACATGTCTACTACACGCGTTTACTAAGTACAGGACTACACATGTCTACTAAGTACAGTATTACACATGTCTACTACACGCGTCTACTAAGTACAGTACTACACATGTCTACTACACTCGTCTACTAAGTACAGTACTAAACATGTCTACTACACTCGTCTACTAAGTACAGTACTACACATGTATAATACACTCGTCTACCAATTACAGTACTACACATGTCTATTTCACTCGTCTACTAAGTACAGTACTACACATGTATAATACACTCGTCTACCAATTACAGTACTACACATGTCTATTTCACTCGTCTACTAAGTACAGTACTACACATGTATAATACACTCGTCTACCAATTACAGTACTACACATGTCTATTTCACTCGTCTACTAAGTACAGTACTACACATGTCTACTACACTCGTCTACTAAGTACACTACTACACATGTCTACTACACGCGTTTACTAAGTACAGGACTACACATGTCTACTAAGTACAGTATTACACATGTCTACTACACGCGTCTACTAAGTACAGTACTACACATGTCTACTACACTCGTCTACTAAGTACAGTACTAAACATGTCTACTACACTCGTCTACTAAGTACAGTACTACACATGTATAATACACTCGTCTACCAATTACAGTACTACACATGTCTATTTCACTCGTCTACTAAGTACAGTACTACACATGTATAATACACTCGTCTACCAATTACAGTACTACACATGTCTATTTCACTCGTCTACTAAGTACAGTACTACACATGTATAATACACTCGTCTACCAATTACAGTACTACACATGTCTATTTCACTCGTCTACTAAGTACAGTACTACACATGTGTACTACACTCGTCTACTAAGTACAGTACTACACATGTCTACTACACGCGTCTATTAAGTACAGTACTACACATGTCTACTACACTCGTCTACTAAGTACAGTACTACACATGTCTACTACACTCGTCTACTTAGTACAGTACTACACATGTCTACTACACTCGTCTACTAAGTACAGTACTACACATGTCTACTAAGTACAGTACTACACATGTCTACTACACTCGTCTACTACACTCGTCTACTAAGTACAGTACTACACATGTCTAAGTTACACTCGTCTCGGCCACCGCTTTCGGCAGCCAGAGTAACCCTTACCTCAACGTATGACAGTAAGTCATTACTAATCGGGTCATCAGGGTCGTAAACCAAAAAGAGCGTAGCCTAGGAAGTTGGGGAAAAGTTGTTTCTGAAATCAGTTAATACAATTTATTTATTCATAAAGGTTTTGTTTTTTTCAAACATAATACAAAGTTTAATCATGTTGGTAGCTCCCTATTCGATTACACAACCGCATGGTTCACATTTGAAACCTATTCAATACTGACGCCGTGTTTGCACGCGCTGTCAATAATGGGTTATTTGTTGGTATATAAAGTAACGTCAGTAAGTGATCTAAAACAGGCTGCTGTCCGCTGTCCATTTTTACAGACATCTCGACGAAAGTGGGCCGTTTTCTAGGAAATCTAACGTGTTTATGAACAATGTAGATGAACATCTGCTTCACTTCGATGCAATCTGATATTAATGTTTGTCAGATGTTTCTTTACACATTCTGTGAATATTTGGCTAACAGTGAAGAACCAGATCAAACTGCCAGGTCCGCTAGATTTATACTGTTTACAAATGTATTGCGATTGATTTATGTGTCACAAAGTTTAAATAGTTGTTTACACTTGTAATAAATGCCAGATCTGAAATTCACATTTGCTATGTTAATCTGCAAAGACTGCGTGGTTAAATTCTTCGCAATTGCAAAAAGAAAGTGAACTACTCGGTATATAGTTCAATATTAAACTACTCGGTATATAGTTCAATAGTAAACAGAAAGGGAACTACTCGGTATATAGTTCAATATTAAACTACTCGGTATATAGTTCAATATCAAACACAAAGGGAACTACTAGGTATATAATTCAATATTAAACAGAAAGGGAACTACTCGGTATATAGTTCAATATTAAACAGAAAGGTAACTACTCGGTATATAGCTCAATATTAAACAGATGCTCTACTTATAGCATTACGACCATATCCATAGTAAGACTTTAACTGAGAGCCTTGAAGCCGTAAACTAATTCATCTGTACCAAATGGCCAAACGTTGTCAGTCCATCCCTCGTTTTAGGAGAATTAATTGATAGGGGTTTAACTCTTTCAGCGCCAAATTGTTTAAAGTAGCATAGTCCATGTTCAAATTTGGGCGTCTCCATTTCTCATTTAATAAAAGTGTTGAACTATTTTGATAACTAAACTGCAAACAATGCTGATTTCAGGTGAGACAGCTCGCCACGAGCTGACTCACCTGAAACTGTATTGTTCGCAAATACCTCATTATTGCCTTTGGCGCTGAAAGAGTTAACGCCGTTCTCAATAATTTGAGTCATATTATGGCGGTCATTTCACCATATATTTCCTGGCTTTCTCTGACCCAAATTCACACAACGGTTTTTCCAATTAACTGGCTGCCTTTCCATACATATTGGTGGAAACGATTGACGCTTGTCGTAATGACTTACGATGGTCTTGAAATGAATGTCAATTAAGATCAAATCACGCTGCAATGTTTCTAGAATGTGGTCGTAACTGTTCTGAAGAGGCGAACAGCTAGACTTAACGGAGGCTGATCTAACTCGTTGTTGGTCGCAAAGGCCATGTGATCGGTTATCATCTGAAACAGATCGACGATCATGCTTCGTCCTTGAGACTTAATACATCCGTCGTTTTTTTTATTCTAACATATCAGAAGAAGCGGATCACTTTGTGCTCTGGTCAAGGAGATTAGTGAAGCAGAGAAATGCCTTTGTCTGTGATACTGGAGTGGTTTTCTATAGTGTGTCTACATGTGGTATATTAAGTCCACGATTCACTTATCAAGGATCATTGTGTGACAAACAAGTAGTACGCAACAACAATATCAGATAAGATAAGAACATTGTTTATTAACGTGACCTGTGTGAATTTACATACATGAATAACACGTTTTATACATATGTTACCACACCCGGCCCATTGGGCCTATAAGTCAACATAAAATATATACATAATATTAACTCATAAATTCTCATGAAATGAGTTATTTACAAATATATACAATAATTTGGTAACATTGTGTGAAATGAGACATTCACACAGTGAAACACGACCTACCCTAATGCCTCAAGGTAGCTAATTTACCAGGGCAAAAAAGGGTTTACTCCCAATGTAATTTATCTACCATACATAGCTGACCTCCTCTTTATGTAGCTCTTAACAATGAATTTCGCACATTTACGGAGATGAGCATTGATCAGAAATGACAGTTTTTCGTAATCACTTAATTCATTAAAAATAGAGTCATTTAACTGATCTAAGATTTTGAATGTCTTTATAAAAATCACATTTTAGCAAAAGATTAGTTTCGTCTTCTACAGAGTTTGATTGGCACATTTTACATAGTCTTTGCTCAGGGCTTTCTCCGATATATCGTCCAGTCTCGATTCTAAGAGGTAAGATACCACACCTGAATTGCGCAAGCAGTGATCGCTCATATGTCTGCAGGTTTAACAGTGTATAGCGTTCATTTTTAAAAACTCACTTTTGAATTTTATATAGGTCTTTAATTCAATAATTGTTTGCTGACTATTCGTCCAAATGTTACTATAGTAAGAGTCTATCTTTTCCTTCACTGTTTTCAAAATGATTTTTGTCTTAGTGTTATAAAAACTGATTAAGTCTTTCGGATCACTACTCCAATTATTACATGTATAGTAGGTCGATGAAATCAAACATGTGAGAAAAAATGAATAATGTTTCACTTTTGCCCATGTGCATACGTAAATGAATTACTGAAACACAGATGTGAGTTTATTTTGATTTGGAAGCACACTACTTTATAAAAGTCCATCCAGTCATGAGTCATGACACGTCCTAGTAAAAAAACGATCTCGTTCGGTTCCCAAACAGTCATTTGAAGAAAGGACGTTTCAAAGTCGTCAGATTTGCGTATTAGTCTTTCATCTCAAAGAATACTCAGTGTTGTATTCGTAAACTAGAGAGGGTTCAAAGACAGACATCCTTCATTAAATAAACATGTACCCGAATTATGAAATCGATTAAAATCACTTAAACATTTCTGTCTTTTTACAATAAATATACATTTTATACACTATTGAATATTTCGAAGGCTATACTGAGCAAATGTAGAAAAGTCCCATTTTTTAAACAGTCATATCTTCGGCTATGTTTATGTTACACTTTCAGTGAATGAACATGCGATACACTGTGTACGGTTGACTCCAAATACAACACGTGAAAACCGTTCACCAACCGGAACCTTGATTTGCACTTAATGCACGTGCGCGTTATACACGTGCTCGATAAATTAATTCAGTCAACGTCGTACGATACTTGCGACACAGGCTAATCTAAAAATTGAAAAAAGTTTTACATTTTCACTATTTTCATCATGCCACGCTTGTCTGAAGTTGAAAGGCTTTTGGAATGCTTCAGGTGGGAATGACGACCAGTGCCGTCGCCCGCATGTTTGGCTGCTGTCTGAAGACCATATAGAGGCTTGCGACCCGGTACCAACGGACTGGGACTGTTCACGATCGTCCCCGCCCTGGTCACCCCCGTGTCACCACCGCCAGAACTGATCGCTACATCACGTTAACGCACTTGCGTCAGCGTAGGTTGCCAGCCACCGTAACGGCTAGGAGATACGGTTTGTCATCGCAGACCATCCGTAATCGCTTGCGATGCAACGCTCAGCCAATCAGAACACGATGCCAATATATCGGTCAGATAATGACGCGACGTCACCATGGTGCTAGGTTATTGTAGTTTCCCCTGATCTCAACCCCATAGAGCACATCTGGGATGATCTAGGTCGTAAAAGGCGAGGGCCAACCACCAAATTGACAACATTCGAGATCTGACACAGGCTTTACAGCAAGAGTGGAGGAATCTGCCTAACGCACTAATTGTGCGATAGGTCACGTCCATGCGCCGTAGAATAATGGCGTGTATTCGTGCACATGGTGGCCACACACGATATTAATCATACTGGATACAACTTGGACTTTTTAGAAAGAGAAAACATTTTTAAAAAACAAATTTTCTTCAGATTTTTTAGCTCGTCTGATTTTTTGGAAAAAAAAGACGAGCTATTGTCGTCACTTGATCGTCGTCGTCTTCGTCTGCGTCGTCGGCGTTGGTTAAGTTTTGCGTTTAGGTCACTTACATGGAAACTATCAAACATAATACTTTGAAACTTGGAAAGCTTGTTCATCTAATACCCTTCTTCACATTGTATGCTAAATATACTGAGTTTGACCTTCTTTTTGGTGTAAAAAACATGAT
The DNA here is from genome assembly GCA_031761405.1 of Serripes groenlandicus. Lineage (NCBI taxonomy): Eukaryota > Metazoa > Mollusca > Bivalvia > Cardiida > Cardiidae > Serripes > Serripes groenlandicus. Next base: position 3,744,903 of record JASEVX010000011.1, read on the forward strand.
TTTGGTGGTTTTTTGGTTGACTTTGAGATTTGGTCATAGCTCCCTCATTTTTTGTTAGATTGATTTCATATCAAACGGGATTTTGGGTCAAAGATTTGGATTTTTTGCTTTTTCATTTCTTGTATTTTTTATAACTTTGCGTTTAGCTCAACGTTAAATTCGTGTTTTTTTCGTTTTTTCTCAATAAGTACTGGTACTAGGGCTTTCATATTTGGAATATAGTTACATCTAATACCCTTCTGCACATTGTATGCTGAAGATGCTGAGTGTGACCTTTTTGGGGGGGGGGGGGGGGGTAAATCACTTAATTTTTGGTGGATTTTGAGAATTGGACATATCTTCTTTCTCAATAAGTACTGGTACTAGGGCTTTCATGTTTGGAATATAGTTACATCTAATAACATTCTGGACATTGTATGCTGAGTGTGACCTCTTTTTTGGGGGGGGGGGGGGGGGGGGTAAATCACCTGATTTATGGTGGATTTTGAGAATTGGACATAGCTTCTTTATATTTTGTTGGAATAATTTAATTTCATAAATTAAGTACTTCAACATATCAAAAACATTTCAGGGAAAAACTTTTGTATTTTGTTATTTTTTTTTGAATTTCTTGTATTCTTATAGTTTTGTTATTTTACTTGTTGTCTTTTACTCTTGCATGGAAAGTCAAAGCAGAGGACAGCGAGACATTTAATTACGCGTAATTTTTGTTTGTTACATTGATTTCAATTTTTCCTAAACAATAAAAACATAATGTCCTTCAACATATTATGAATATCTTAAATCAGAGTTAGTAAAAATAGGAAAATAGTAATATATTCAATATCTTTAAAGTTAAAGTTGACTTAATGTACCAATATCATTTGCCTGTCAATTGCATACACAAGACTCAGCGCATGATCTTGACTGATTGTGACAGCCATCCAACGTGAACATCTTCCTTATTATGTATATGAACTTGTATTTATTTCCACATAGTTAATTTTGTTTCATTACTTGAAAAATAGCAGTTGTGTGCGGTCATTATAATATGTAAATATTCTTTCCAAATTTGAATATTTTTTATATAAAATAAATAAACAGTAAAAGGATAATATCAGACGAGCGTCAGGCACCCGCGGGCGGTGCTCTTGTTTGTTTTGACCCCTACAGACTTCGCCATTATCTCACTCGAAAACTTTTCATCCCAGCACGTTAGGTCAACTAATATGGATTTACAAATGAATAAACTTCATTTTCTGTATAGGACCTTATAGATTTCCGGCAATCTTTCTTTGAATATGGTGGTTGCTGAGTATAGATGGGTGTAAAACAAGGGGAACCACTCTCCCTCATTTGTTTGTTATCTTGATAAATGACATGTATCAATACTTGTATTCTGAATCTAATGACTATTTAACTATATAGATGATATTAAGCTGTTTTATTTTCGTATAATGATTATATTAAGGTTGGCTGTCATGAAGGAGCTCGTATATTAATTCTTTTAATGTTGGTTTTCCTGGAGAAGCTCGTAAAATAATTAAACTAATGATGGCTGTCATGGAGTACCACGTATATTAATTATTTAAATATTAGCTGTCCTGGAGTAGCACATGTAATAAATATATTAAGGTTGTCTGTCCTTGAGTATCGATTACATGTTATAATTACATGAAGGTTGGCTGTCCTGGAGTAGCTCGTAAAGCAATAAATCTAATGTTGGCTGTCATATTAATTATTTAAATGTTACCTTTCCTGGAGTAGCACATGTAATAAATATATTAAGGTTTGCTGTCCTGGAGTAGCACATGTAATACATATATTAAGTTTTGCTGTCCTGGAGTAGCACATGTAATAAATATATTAAGGTTTGCTGTCCTGGAGTAGCACATGTAATACATATATTAAGTTTTGCTGTCCTGGAGTAGCACATGTAATAAATATATTAAGGTTTGCTGTCCTGGAGTAGCACATGTAATAAATATATTAAGGTTTCCTGTCCTGGAGTAGCACATGTAATAAATATATTAAGGTTGGCTGTCCTTGAGTAGAACAAAACATTATTTCATTAAGATTGGCTGTCCTGGAGTAGAACATAACATTATTACATTAAGATTGGCTGTCCTGGAGTAGAACATAACACTATTATATTAAGGTTGAGGTTTGCTTACCTGTAATACTTAGACTAGTAATACTAGTTACTACGTGTAATAATAACGTTTAGGCTTAAATGCTTTCCTATAATACCACGTGTAATCACAGGCGTCCGAATTTCTATTAAAGCAAAAAAGGCGGAAAAACACACAAAACCTCGTTAAAATACTCATAAATTGTCTCTATAATGTCTATACGCTATGATAATCAAAGTACTGAAAGTACTGCTGGAAGGTGATTTTAGAGTGATGTCAGCCAGGTGCAGATGGGATAATGAATTGTATGCAAGGTATGAACAGATCATGGCTAAGATATATGGATAGGAACAAACGAGAGCAAATGTGTTGGAAAATAAATGAATGAAAGAATTTAAGTCTTTAAAACTTCTTTATTTTGCTGCAGTTTCGGAATAGTTTCGGAATAGATAAAATTGTATAAAAAGAATAAATCAAACAAATATAATAAAAAAAAAAACCACTTGTTGTTTAATTTATACGGTTATACTATATAATTTCGGAAGAACGCCTTCATCAGTAGAATACAATAATAAGGAAAGAATAAAAACTTTAAAATTGTTGACAGCTGAACATTATATTATATTCACAATAGTTAGCAAACACTGTCAAGAAGTGAGGAGTATTGCATACATACAATTCATTTAGAAATTGCATTGAAACAAAATATTTTTTGGTAAAAAATATAGAAAGCATTTTTTCATATTTAGACAGAAATGTACAGGAGAGAATAATATTCAGTCATATCCGTCATTAGCTAATGCTATCTTTCTATGCGTCTGTATAAGGACAAAGATATATAGACAGATATTCTTTATTTCTTCCAAATTTGAGCAAGTACATATTAAACATTACAAAAGTGTGAATATAAATATATAGTTAAAACATTGTAACAATAGGAGAACTTGCTCGTCATAAAAAATCTATGATAGCCACTGTTTTTCAAATTTGCTTTTCACAAGCGAACAAATGCTATGAATGAACGTATACAAGTGCTATGAATGAAAATCTGAAAACATGAATTAATTTTACATTTGCAACAATGTTCGATAAACTGTGTCTGAATGAGGATACAACGTAGAACGTAATGTTTTCTCCTTGCATGAAAACTTAATTAAGTATAGGTGTGCCCTCAATTTAAATCAATTCTCACATAACAAGAACATTAAGAAAGTGTTGTAAAATCTAAATAATATCATGACATCTCACGATGATCAGATTTTTATAGAAATCATTTTATTTGATGTGTATTACGAGTTAAGTGTGGATTCAAACACTTCCAAATATTTTACAATTTAAAACAATTAGATATTCGAAACGAATTGTTAAAAAAACAACACCCGATGCATATTAAAACCAAAGGCTTCTTTTCCCACAACATTTTTTTTCAACAGCTACAATATCTAAAGAGGCAACATGTTAGGGTGCTTATCTAGTATGTATGGGTTCGATTTTACCATACCAATTCAGGAAAAGTGATTTCCACATCTTTCAACTTTCCCCCGGTAAATCAGTCGGTAGCAACGCGGGCTGTCAATCCAGCAGTTGTAAGTTCGAATCGAAGCTCGGCCATCATTATTTCCGTCAATGTGACAAGCGTCATTCATCTTTCACCAATGGGCTAACAGTCTATTTGGAAAAGAAGCCAGTTGCTTGGAAAGAATGTTGTGTGGATTACTTGTGTGAGAAAGCCAGACAACACATAGGTGAACTGGCCGCAGTGATATGACTGAACAATTGTTGAAAACGGCGTAAAAACCTAATCAATCAATCCTTTTTATATAATCATTCTGTAATTTACCATTTAGAATATATAATATATATAAATTATGTAAAAACCTATAAATGAATATACTAGAGGAAATATAAAGAATATAACTGAAAGTCGTAATTAAGGATAGATTAACATATTTTGGGGAAACTACCCTACGACACGGTCTGTCCTCGAATTGACCTAGTTCGTGTAATGTATATCTGATCCGGTGTATCGGTGTTGTTCACAAAAGCGTGGCGCGTAAGAATATACATAGTAATGTTTACTGCAGAAATATTTGTATTTCTTAAAATAAAATTCACTTTAAAAGACGCAAATACATTTTCAGTTTGAAAATAAAGTATAAACTATATATTCTTCATTCAACTGATTGTAAATGAAAAGACTATTAGGTAGATTTTACTTTGAATTCATCGCACTATATTGATTAGCGTATGTATAAAAAAGTTCCTGTAGAATTAAATGTTATAGGGCATATTCCATTTGGGTCAGTGTGCAATCCCATAGGAAGAAAATTATTACATAATAATCACCTTCCAAAAATGATCTTAATGGTAAATTGGGGAATCCCGCACGTGTTACTATAAATAGCCCCTCTATACGTCCATATATTGTAATAATAATGACAAGGTGTGGTACGGCATTTTACCCCCTTGCTCGATTCGGGCTATAATTTCCGCAGAAAAGCGTCTAAAACGACCTGGTCCCAAAATGAGAGGTTGGCTTACTTTGAGTACCACCTATACTAATTGTATTAAGGTTGACTTACTTTGAGTACCACTTGTTATAATTAAGTTAAGGTTGACTTACTTTGAGTACCACCTATACTAATTGTATTAAGGTTGGCTTACTTTGAGTACCACTTGTTATAATTAAATTAAAGTTGGCTTACTTTGAGTACCACTTGTTATAATTAAATTAAGGTTGGCTTACTTTGAGTACCACTTGTTATAATTAAGTTAAGGTTGGCTTACTTTGAGTACCACCAATACATTTTTTTTAATTTAAGAATCCGCGCATCACGGGATTCGAACCCGAAAGGCCGATGCTCTAGCAGTGCACCACTGTCTTTGTCCTAGGCCGATGCTCTAGCAGTGCACCACTGTCTTTGTCCTTTAGCAACGACCCATTGACTGACAACTTTCTACATAAACTGTTCGTGAAGAGCCGCAGTGCTTCTTGTGCTTCCATATTCTCTCAAATTGTTCACAAATTAAATATCTTTTGAGTTTAAATGAACAACATTTTCCCTCAAACGAGTTAATTTGCACGAGTCTATTAACAGAACACCAGGTATTGGATTAATCCGGGCTCACGATAACATTAGTTCTGTGTAGATACCACCACTGGAACGCTACAAAGCGGAATCAATTTAGGAAAGCGTGATATAAATACCTTAGACCATAGCGGATCACAATTTGACGTATTTGAGGCATAGTTGACGATTCGACTATGAGAATTGTTGACAGAATATTGGATATAATGAAAACCACCCAGTAACAATAACAAGATAGACGGAGAGACTGAGAGGCTGTTCGTAGGATTATCCATTTCGGATTCACACTACTATTTCAAGTGGCTAACGCTAGAGATGTGCTCGATGTGAAATACATATAGGACTTTTTACACGTTTTAAAGGTATTTACTGTTCTACATTATGTTTTTATAATCTGTTATTTTTCTTTGATATTTTAATATCATACAATATTGTCAAGTCCGTTTTGATTATTATTATTTTCGATTCTAATTTACATAAACATTTTTTATTATTATTAGTTATGTACGATAAAGAATATTTTATTTTAGTGAAACGCGCTATGCTTATTTGATACAAAGCGAGGAAAATAAAAACATTTTGGAGTAATATTGTAGATGTAATTTCATTTAAATGTTTCAACTTAAAATGTGATCACAAATTTTAATAGACAATTACTCCACTCCAATGTTTTCTAGATTGTAATGTCTATAACATTGTTCTAATCTCGTCTTAAATATTTATTTTGTAATATTTCTTTCTGATTTGATAAGTTTAAAAAAAATCCAAAGGGTTATTTGCATTTAAAGGTTTTAGATCTAAAATAAATAAATTAATTCGAAGGGTGGTGTTTTACCTCGTTACAGTTACATTTTTATTGTACTTATACACCGAGTGTATGTTGGTAAATGTGTCAATACATTTCGTACGGGTATCTTTTTATTATTCTAAAGCTTTCCCACTTGAAGACGAATTTGACGCATATATTACAAATTTACAAATATTTTGGTAAAAGGAGAAATTGCTCATAATGATCCTCTGAGATTTTTGATATTTTTGCCGAGATGTTTTCAATGTCGTCCGCTGCATATGTTTGTATGAAGGACGGAGTTAATCCTTGTTTGAATCTGATCATTATGATTCTTTAAATACGGTGTGTTCTTATCGGAAGCATCTAAAACTGACTCCTTATTATATTTGTTCTTCATCTATAATCTATATCCCATTGTGATTACGAGATGAGTGTAATAAACGAATGAAACTAACATATACAACTAGATTGTCAACCGAACACATTAAACTAACATATACAACTAGATTATCAACCGAACATATTAAACAAACATGTACAACTAGATTATCAAACGAACATATTAAACTAACATGTACAACTAGATTATCAACCGAACATATTAAACTAACAAGTACAACTAGATTATCAAACGAACATATTTCCATCAGAGAGCGCGAAGGCGCAGGCTTATTTTGGATCGTTGATGGACCCGACAGTCAATTTACAGTCAAAACGACTGGAAACCCCAATTAATGTCTTATACACGGAGGGCATTACTATTTCATGTTAGATTAAACTACCAATAATTAATATCCCCAAAAGGACTAGAGATTACATTTCATTCCTGTGTTAACTACACGTTAAGAGAAGTGTTTTCTATGTTTCAATATCCATGTACCAGAAGGGATTTCTATGTTTCAATATCCCATGCGATTTTATCACTTCATGTACCAGAAGGGATTTCTATGTTTCAATATCCAATGCGCTTTTATCACTTCATGTACCAGAAGGGATTTCTATGTTTCAATATCCCATGCGATTTTATCACTTCATGTACCAGAAGGGATTTCTATGTTTCAATATCCCATGCGATTTTATCACTTCATGTACCAGAAGGGACTTCTATGTTTCAATATCCCATGCGATTTTATCACTTCATGTACCAGAAGGGATTTCTATGTTTCAATATCCTATGCGATTTTATCACTTCATGTACCAGAAGGGATTTCTATGTTTCAATATCCCATGCGATTTTATCACTTCATGTACCAGAAGGGATTTCTCTGTGTCAATATCCTATGCGATTTTATCACTTCATGTACCAGAAGGGATTTCTATGTTTCAATATCCCATGCGATTTTATCACTTCATGTACCAGAAGGGATTTCTATGTTTCAATATCCCATGCGATTTTATCACTTCATGTACCAGAAGGGATTTCTATGTTTCAATATCCTATGCGATTTTATCACTTCATGTACCAGAAGGGATTTCTATGTTTCAATATCCCATGCGATTTTATGACTTCATGTACCAGAAGGGATTTCTATGTTTCAATATCCATGTACCAGAAGGGATTTCTATGTTTCAATATCCATGTACCAGAAGAGATTTCTAAGTTTCAATATCCCATGCGATTTTATCATTTCATGTACCAGAAGGGATTTCTATGTTTCAATATCCATGTACCAGAAGAGATTTCTAAGTTTCAATATCCCATGCGATGTTATCATTTCATGTACCAGAAGGGATTTCTATGTTTCAATATCCTATGCGATGTTATCACTTCTTGTACCAGAAGGGATTTCTATGTTTCAATATCCCATGCGAATTTATCACTACTTCATGTACCAGAAGGGATTTCTCTGTTTCAATATCTTATGCGACTTTATCACTTCATGTACCAGAAGGGATCTCTATTTTTCAATATCACATGCGATTTTATAACTTCATGTACCAGAAGGGATTTCTATGTTTCAATATCCTATGCGAATTTATCACTTCATGTACCAGAAGGGATTTCTATGTTTCAATATCCCATGCGATTGTATCACTTCATGTAGCAGAAGGGATTTCTATGTTTCAATATCCCATGCGATTTTATCGCTTCATGTACCAGAAGTTAACATGTATGATTATCAATCAATGCAAGTTATACGTAGTAAATTGAGTTAAACTATCACAAATATTGTGCTTTGGCATACCTTAAATACCCAAAGTAAGTAAATCGTATTCATTTACTCCTGAACCAAGAGGGAATAGAGTTGTTTACTATAACACCAAAGTACGGGGGAAGTTGTGTTAACTTAGAACCAAAGTACGGGGGAAGTTGTGTTAACTTAAAACCAAAGTACGGGCGGAGTTGTCTTAACTTTATAAAAAGAAATATATTTCTTAGTTTTAATCTTGAGCGCGTTATCACCATAAGGTCAATTTTAATCATTTCAATATTATTTGGCAACATCAGCATTTACACGCCTTGGTCAAAATAAATGTTAACAGTTAATAATTATGGCAACAGAAACTAAAACAATACAAAACATACAAACACTATTTACGTACAAACAATTTGATCAGACTGAATCAGACTGAAAATTCATTTCATGATCAAATACCTACGTATTAGTGTGACGTGGCTGCAAACTGTAGTCAGACTTGATTTAATCCATTAGAATATATTTATCTACAAGATCACGAGAACTTTGAAAATGGTAGTAATAGCTTTCCGTCCTAGGCCCTCGGGATTATAGCATTACCACTGATACGCTGCTGTCAGGATAAATGGACCAGTACTATTAGTAACTTACTTACTCGCTGCTGTCAGGATAAATGGACCAGTACTATTAGTAACTTACTGACTCGCTGGTGTCACGATAAATGGACCAGTACTATTAGTAACTTACTGACTCGCTGGTGTCACGATTAATGGACCAGTACTATTAGTAACTTACTGACTCGCTGCTGTCAGGATAAATGGACCAGTACTATTAGTAACTTACTTACTCGCTGGTGTCACGATTAATGGACCAGTAGTATTAGTAACTTACTTACTCGCTGCTGTCACGATAAATGAACCACTACTATTAGTAACTTACTTACTCGCTGCTGTCAGGATAAATGGACCAGTAGTATTAGTAACTTACTGACACGCTGGTGTCACGATTAATGGACCAGTAGTATTAGTAACTTACTTACTCGCTGCTGTCAGGATAAATGGACCAGTACTATTAGTAACTTACTGACTCGCTGGTGTCACGATAAATGGACCAGTAGTATTAGTAACTTACTGACTCTCTGGTGTTACGATTAATGGACCAGTAGTATTAGTAACTTACTGACTCGCTGCTGTCAGTATAAATGGACCAGTAGTATTAGTAACTAACTGACTCGCTGGTGTCACGATAAATGGACCGGTAGTATTAGTAACTTACTGACTCTCTGGTGTTACGATTAATGGACCAGTAGTATTAGTAACTAACTGACTCGCTGGTGTCACGATAAATGGACCGGTAGTATTAGTAACTAACTGACTCGCTGGTGTCACGATAAATGGACCAGTAGTATTAGTAACTTACTGACTCGCTGCTGTCAGGATAAATGGACCAGTAGTATTAGTAACTAACTGACTCGCTGGTGTCACGATAAATGGACCAGTAGTATTAGTAACTTACTGACTCTCTGGTGTTACGATAAATGGATCAGTAGTATTAGTAACTAACTGACTCGCTGGTGTCACGATAAATGGACCAGTAGTATTAGTAACTTACTGACTCTCTGGTGTTACGATTAATGGACCAGTAGTATTAGTAACTTACTGACTCGCTGGTGTCAGGATAAATGGACCAGTAGTATTAGTAACTTACTGACTCGCTGGTGTCACGATAAATGGACCAGTAGTATTAGTAACTTACTGACTCGCTGGTGTCACGATTAATGGACCAGTACTATTAGTAACTTACTGACTCGCTGGTGTCACGATAAATGGACCAGTAGTATTAGTAACTTACTGACTCGCTGGTGTCACGATAAATGGACCAGTAGTATTAGTAACTTACTGACTCGCTGCTGTCAGGATAAATGGACCAGTAGTATTAGTAACTAACTGACTCGCTGGTGTCACGATAAATGGACCGGTAGTATTAGTAACTTACTGACTCTCTGGTGTTACGATAAATGGACCAGTAGTATTAGTAACTAACTGACTCGCTGGTGTCACGATAAATGGACCAGTAGTATTAGTAACTTACTGACTCTCTGGTGTTACGATTAATGGACCAGTAGTATTAGTAACTTACTGACTCGCTGGTGTCAGGATAAATGGACCAGTAGTATTAGTAACTAACTGACTCGCTGGTGTCAGGATAAATGGACCAGTAGTATTAGTAACTTACTGACTCGCTGGTGTCAGGATAAATGGACCAGTAGTATTAGTAACTTACTGACTCGCTGGTGTCAGGATAAATGGACCAGTAGTATTAGTAACTTACTGACTCGCTGGTGTCACGATAAATGGACCAGTAGTATTAGTAACTTACTTACTCGCTGCTGTCAGGATAAATGGACCAGTACTATTAGTAACTTACTGACTCGCTGGTGTCACGATTAATAGACCAGTACTATTAGTAACTTACTTACTCGCTGCTGTCAGGATAAATGGACCAGTAGTATTAGTAACTTACTGACTCGCTGCTGTCACGATAAATGGACCAGTAGTATTAGTATCTTACTTACTCGCTGGTGTCACGATAAATGGACCAGTAGTATTAGTAACTTACTGACTCGCTGCTGTCAGGATAAATGGACCAGTAGTATTAGTAACTTACTTACTCGCTGGTGTCACGATAAATGGACCAGTAGTATTAGTAACTTACTGACTCGCTGCTGTCAGGATAAATGGACCAGTAGTATTAGTAACTTACTGACTCGCTGCTGTCACGATAAATGGACCGGTAGTATTAGTAACTTACTTACTCGCTGCTGTCACGATAAATGGACCAGTAGTATTAGTAACTTACTTACTCGCTGCTGTCACGATAAATGGACCGGTAGTATTAGTAACTTACTGACTCGCTGGTGTCACGATAAATGGACCAGTAGTATTAGTAACTTACTGACTCGCTGGTGTCACGATAAATGGACCAGTAGTATTAGTAACTTACTGACTCGCTGCTGTCAGGATAAATGGACCAGTAGTATTAGTAACTTACTGACTCGCTGGTGTCAGGAAAAATGGACCAGTAGTATTAGTAACTTACTGACTCGCTGGTGTCAGGATAAATGGACCAGTAGTATTAGTAACTTACTGAATCGCTGGTGTCAGGATAAATGGACCAGTAGTATTAGTAACTTACTGACTCGCTGCTGTCACGATAAATGGACCAGTAGTATTAGTAACTTACTTACTCGCTGCTGTCAGGATAAATGGACCAGTAGTATTAGTAACTAACTGACTCGCTGGTGTCACGATTAATGGACCAGTAGTATTAGTAACTTACTGACTCGCTGGTGTCACGATAAATGGACCAGTAGTATTAGTAACTTACTTACTCGCTGCTGTCAGGATAAATGGACCAGTAGTATTAGTAACTTACTGACTCGCTGGTGTCACGATAAATGGACCAGTAGTATTAGTAACTTACTGACTCGCTGGTGTCAGGATAAATGGACCAGTAGTATTAGTAACTTACTGACTCGCTGGTGTCACGATAAATGGACCAGTAGTATTAGTAACTTACTTACTCGCTGCTGTCAGGATAAATGGACCAGTAGTATTAGTAACTTACTGACTCGCTGCTGTCACGATAAATGGACCAGTAGTATTAGTAACTTACTTACTCGCTGCTGTCAGGATAAATGGACCAGTAGTATTAGTAACTTACTGACTCGCTGGTGTCACGATAAATGGACCAGTAGTATTAGTAACTTACTTACTCGCTGCTGTCAGGATAAATGGACCAGTAGTATTAGTAACTTACTGACTCGCTGGTGTCACGATAAATGGACCAGTAGTATTAGTAACTTACTGACTCGCTGGTGTCAGGATAAATGGACCAGTAGTATTAGTAACTTACTTACTCGCTGCTGTCAGGATAAATGGACCAGTAGTATTAGTAACTTACTTACTCGCTGCTGTCACGATAAATGGACCAGTAGTATTAGTAACTTACTGACTCGCTGGTGTCACGATAAATGGACCAGTAGTATTAGTAACTTACTGACTCGCTGCTGTCAGGATAAATGGATCAGTACTATTAGTAACTTACTGACTCGCTGCTGTCACGATAAATGGACCAGTAGTATTAGTAACTTACTGACTCGCTGGTGTCACGATAAATGGACCAGTAGTATTAGTAACTTACTGACTCGCTGCTGTCAGGATAAATGGACCAGTAGTATTAGTAACTTACTTACTCGCTGGTGTCACGATAAATGGACCAGTAGTATTAGTAACTTACTGACTCGCTGGTGTCACGATAAATGGACCAGTAGTATTAGTAACTTACTCACTCGCTGGTGTCACGATAAATGGACCAGTAGTATTAGTAACTTACTGACTCGCTGGTGTCAGGATAAATGGTCCAGTAGTATTAGTAACTTACTGACTCGCTGGTGTCACGATAAATGGACCAGTAGTATTAGTAACTTACTGACTCGCTGCTGTCAGGATAAATGGATCAGTACTATTAGTAACTTACTGACTCGCTGCTGTTACGATAAATGGACCAGTAGTATTAGTAACTAACTGACTCGCTGGTGTCAGGATAAATGGACCAGTAGTATTAGTAACTTACTGACTCGCTGGTGTCAGGATAAATGGACCAGTAGTATTAGTAACTTACTGACTCTCTGGTGTCACGATTAATGGACCAGTAGTATTAGTAACTTACTGACTCGCTGGTGTCAGGATAAATGGACCAGTAGTATTAGTAACTTACTGACTCGCTGCTGTCACGATAAATGGACCAGTAGTATTAGTAACTTACTGACTCGCTGCTGTCACGATAAATGGACCAGTAGTATTAGTAACTTACTGACTCGCTGCTGTCAGGATTTATGGACCAGTAGTATTAGTAACTTACTGACTCGCTGCTGTCACGATAAATGGACCAGTAGTGTTAGTAACTTACTGACTCGCTGCTGTCAGGATAAATGGACCAGTAGTATTAGTAACTTACTGACTCGCTGGTGTCACGATTAATGGACCAGTAGTATTAGTAACTTACTGACTCGCTGGTGTCACGTTAAATGGTCCAGTAGTATTAGTAACTTACTGACTCGCTGCTGTCACGATAAATGGTCCAGTAGTATTAGTAACTTACTGACTCTCTGTTGTCACGATTAATGGTCCAGTAGTATTAGTAACTTACTGACTCGCTGGTGTCACGATAAATGGACCAGTAGTATTAGTAACTTACTGACTCGCTGGTGTCACGATTAATGGACCAGTAGTATTAGTAACTTACTGACTCGCTGGTGTCACGATAAATGGACCAGTAGTATTAGTAACTTACTGACTCGCTGGTGTCACGATAAATGGACCAGTAGTATTAGTAACTTACTGACTCGCTGCTGTCACGATAAATGGACCAGTAGTATTAGTAACTTACTGACTCGCTGCTGTCACGATAAATGGACCAGTAGTATTAGTAACTTACTGACTCGCTGCTGTCAGAATAAATGAACCAGTAGTATTAGTAACTTACTGACTCGCTGGTGTCAGGATAAAGGGACCAGTAGTATTAGTAACTTACTGACTCGCTGGTGTCACGATAAATGGACCAGTAGTATTAGTAACTTACTGACTCGCTGCTGTCAGGATGAATGGATCAGTACTATTAGTAACTTACTGACTCGCTGCTGTCACGATAAATGGACCAGTAGTATTAGTAACTTACTGACTCGCTGCTGTCACGATAAATTTGACCAGTAGTATTAGTAACTTACTGACTCTCTGGTGTCACGATTAATGGACCAGTAGTATTAGTAACTTACTGACTCGCTGGTGTCACGATTAATGGACCAGTAGTATTAGTAACTTACTGACTCGCTGGTGTCACGATTAATGGACCAGTAGTATTATTAACTTACTGACTCGCTGCTGTCAGGATAAATGAACCAGTAGTATTAGTAACTTACTGACTCGCTGGTGTCACGATAAATGGACCAGTAGTATTAGTAACTTACTGACTCGCTTGTGTCAGGATAAATGGACCAGTAGTATTAGTAACTTACTGACTCGCTGCTGTCACGATAAATGGACCAGTAGTATTAGTAACTTACTTACTCGCTGGTGTCAGGATAAATGGACCAGTAGTATTAGTAACTTACTGACTCGCTGGTGTCAGGATAAATGGACCAGTAGTATTAGTAACTTACTGACTCGCTGCTGTCAGGATAAATGGACCAGTAGTATTAGTAACTTACTGACTCGCTGGTGTCACGATTAATGGACCAGTAGTATTAGTAACTTACTGACTCGCTGGTGTCAGGATAAATGGACCAGTAGTATTAGTAACTTACTGACTCGCTGCTGTCACGATAAATGGACCAGTAGTATTAGTAACTTACTGACTCGCTGCTGTCAGGATAAATGGACCAGTAGTATTAGTAACTTACTGACTCGCTGCTGTCACGATTAATGGACCAGTAGTATTAGTAACTTACTGACTCGCTGGTGTCAGGATAAATGGATCAGTAGTATTAGTAACTTACTGACTCGCTGGTGTCACGATAAATGGACCAGTACTATTAGTAACTTACTGACTCGCTGGTGTCACGATTAATGGACCAGTAGTATTAGTAACTAACTGACTCGCTGGTGTCACGATTAATGGACCAGTAGTATTAGTAACTTACTGACTCGCTGGTGTCAGGATAAAGGGACCAGTAGTATTAGTAACTTACTAACTCGCTGGTGTCAGGATAAATGGACCAGTAGTATTAGTAACTTACTGACTCGCTGGTGTCACGATAAATGGACCAGTAGTATTAGTAACTTACTGACTCGCTGGTGTCAGGATAAATGGACCAGTAGTATTAGTAACTTACTGACTCGCTGGTGTCACGATAAATGGACCAGTAGTATTAGTAACTTACTGACTCGCTGCTGTCAGGATAAATGGACCAGTAGTATTAGTAACTTACTGACTCGCTGGTGTCACGATAAATGGACCAGTAGTATTAGTAACTTACTGACTCGCTGCTGTCACGATAAATGGACCGGTAGTATTAGTAACTTACTGACTCGCTGCTGTCAGGATAAATGGACCAGTAGTATTAGTAACTTACTGACTCGCTGCTGTCACGATTAATGGACCAGTAGTATTAGTAACTTACTGACTCGCTGGTGTCAGGATAAATGGATCAGTAGTATAAGTAACTTACTGACTCGCTGGTGTCACGATAAATGGACCAGTACTATTAGTAACTTACTGACTCGCTGGTGTCACGATAAATGGACCAGTAGTATTAGTAACTTACTGACTCGCTGCTGTCACGATAAATGGACCAGTAGTATTAGTAACTTACTGACTCGCTGGTGTCACGATAAATGGACCGGTAGTATTAGTAACTAACTGACTCGCTGGTGTCACGATAAATGGACCAGTAGTATTAGTAACTTACTGACTCGCTGGTGTCAGGATAAATGGACCAGTAGTATTAGTAACTTACTGACTCGCTGGTGTCACGATAAATGGACCAGTAGTATTAGTAACTTACTGACTCGCTGGTGTCACGATAAATGGACCAGTAATATTAGTAACTTACTGATTCGCTGCTGTCAGGATAAATGGACCAGTAGTATTAGTAACTTACTGACTCGCTGGTGTCAGGATAAAGGGACCAGTAGTATTAGTAACTAACTGACTCGCTGGTGTCACGATAAATGGACCAGTAGTATTAGTAACTTACTGACTCGCTGGTGTCACGATAAATGGACCAGTAGTATTAGTAACTTACTGACTCGCTGGTGTCACGATAAATGGACCAGTAGTATTAGTAACTTACTTACTCGCTGGTGTCAGGATAAATGGACCAGTAGTATTAGTAACTTACTTACTCGCTGCTGTCAGGATAAATGGACCAGTAGTATTAGTAACTTACTTACTCGCTGCTGTCAGGATAAATGGACCAGTAGTATTAGTAACTTACTGACTCGCTGCTGTCACGATAAATGGACCAGTAGTATTAGTAACTTACTTACTCGCTGCTGTCAGGATAAATGGACCAGTAGTATTAGTAACTTACTGACTCGCTGGTGTCACGATAAATGGACCAGTAGTATTAGTAACATACTGACTCGCTGCTGTCACGATAAATGGACCAGTAGTATTAGTAACTTACTGACTCGCTGCTGTCAGGATAAATGGACCAGTAGTATTAGTAACTTACTGACTCGCTGCTGTCACGATAAATGAACCACTTCTATTAGTAACTTACTTACTCGCTGGTGTCAGGATAAATGGACCAGTAGTATTAGTAACTTACTTACTCGCTGGTGTCAGGATAAATGGACCAGTAGTATTAGTAACTTACTGACTCGCTGGTGTCACGATAAATGGACCAGTAGTATTAGTAACTAACTGACTCGCTGGTGTCACGATTAATGGACCAGTAGTATTAGTAACTTACTGACTCGCTGGTGTCACGATAAATGGACCAGTAGTATTAGTAACTTACTGACTCGCTGGTGTCAGGATAAATGGACCAGTAGTATTAGTAACTTACTGACTCGCTGGTGTCAGGATAAAGGGACCAGTAGTATTAGTAACTTACTGACTCGCTGGTGTCACGATTAATGGACCAGTAGTATTAGTAACTTACTGACTCGCTGGTGTCAGGATAAATGGACCAGTAGTATTAGTAACTTACTGACTCGCTGCTGTCACGATAAATGGACCAGTAGTATTAGTAACTTACTGACTCGCTGCTGTCACGATAAATGGACCAGTAGTATTAGTAACTTACTGACTCGCTGGTGTCACGATAAATGGACCAGTAGTATTAGTAACTTACTTACTCGCTGGTGTCAGGATAAATGGACCAGTAGTATTAGTAACTTACTGACTCGCTGGTGTCAGGATAAATGGACCAGTAGTATTAGTAACTTACTTACTCGCTGGTGTCACGATAAATGGACCAGTAGTATTAGTAACTTACTGACTCGCTGGTGTCAGGATAAATGGACCAGTAGTATTAGTAACTTACTGACTTGCTGCTGTCACGATAAATGGACCAGTAGTATTAGTAACTTACTGACTCGCTGCTGTCACGATAAATGGACCAGTAGTATTAGTAACTTACTGACTCGCTGGTGTCACGATAAATGGACCAGTAGTATTAGTAACTTACTGACTCGCTGGTGTCAGGATAAATGGACCAGTAGTATTAGTAACTTACTTACTCGCTGCTGTCACGATAAATGGACCAGTAGTATTAGTAACTTACTGACTCGCTGGTGTCACGATAAATGGACCAGTAGTATTAGTAACTTACTGACTCGCTGCTGTCACGATAAATTTGACCAGTAGTATTAGTAACTTACTGACTCGCTGGTGTCACGATTAATGGACCAGTAGTATTAGTAACTTACTGACTCGCTGGTGTCACAATAAATGGACCATTAGTATTAGTAACTTACTGACTCGCTGGTGTCACGATAAATGGACCAGTAGTATTAGTAACTTACTGACTCGCTGGTGTCACGATAAATGGACCAGTAGTATTAGTAACTTACTGACTCACTGGTGTCACGATAAATGGACCAGTAGTATTAGTAACTTACTGACTCGCTGGTGTCACGATTAATGGACCAGTAGTATTAGTAACTTACTGACTCGCTGGTGTCACGATTAATGGACCAGTAGTATTAGTAACTTACTGACTCGCTGGTGTCAGGATAAATGGACCAGTAGTATTAGTAACTTACTGACTCGCTGGTGTCACGATTAATGGACCAGTAGTATTAGTAACTTACTGACTCGCTGGTGTCATGATTAATGGACCAGTAGTATTAGTAACTTACTGACTCGCTGGTGTCACGATAAATGGACCAGTAGTATTAGTAACTTACTGACTCGCTGGTGTCACGATTAATGGACCAGTAGTATTAGTAACTTACTGACTCGCTGGTGTCACGATTAATGGACCAGTAGTATTAGTAACTTACTGACTCGCTGGTGTCACGATTAATGGTCCAGTAGTATTAGTAACTTACTGACTCGCTGGTGTCACGATTAATGGACCAGTAGTATTAGTAACTTACTGACTCGCTGGTGTCACGATAAATGGACCAGTAGTATTAGTAACTTACTGACTCGCTGGTGTCACGATTAATGGACCAGTAGTATTAGTAACTTACTGACTCGCTGGTGTCAGGATAAATTTGACCAGTAGTATTAGTAACTTACTGACTCGCTGGTGTCACGATAAATGGACCAGTAGTATTAGTAACTTACTGACTCGCTGGTGTCAGGATAAAGGGACCAGTAGTATTAGTAACTTACTGACTCGCTGGTGTCACGATTAATGGACCAGTAGTATTAGTAACTTACTGACTCGCTTGTGTCACGAAAAATGGACCAGTAGTATTAGTAACTTACTGACTCGCTGGTGTCACGATAAATGGACCAGTAGTATTAGTAACTTACTGACTCTCTGGTGTCACGATTAATGGACCAGTAGTATTAGTAACTTACTGACTCTCTGGTGTCAGGATAAATGGACCAGTAGTATTAGTAACTTACTGACTCGCTGGTGTCAGGATAAATGGACCAGTAGTATTAGTAACTTACTGACTCTCTGGTGTCAGGATAAATGGACCAGTAGTATTAGTAACTTACTGACTCGCTGGTGTCACGATAAATGGACCAGTAGTATTAGTAACTTACTGACTCGCTGGTGTCAGGATAAATGGACCAGTAGTATTAGTAACTTACTGACTCGCTGGTGTCACGATAAATGGACCAGTTGTATTAGTAACTTACTGACTCGCTGGTGTCAGGATAAATGGACCAGTAGTATTAGTAACTTACTGACTCGTTGGTGTCACGATTAATGGACCAGTAGTATTAGTAACTTACTGACTCGCTGGTGTCAGGATAAATTTGACCAGTAGTATTAGTAACTTACTGACTCGCTGGTGTCACGATAAATGGACCAGTAGTATTAGTAACTTACTGACTCGCTGGTGTCACGATAAATGGACCAGTAGTATTAGTAACTTACTGACTCTCTGGTGTCACGATTAATGGACCAGTAGTATTAGTAACTTACTGACTCGCTGGTGTCACGATAAATGGACCAGTAGTATTAGTAACTTACTGACTCGCTGCTGTCACGATAAATTTGACCAGTAGTATTAGTAACTTACTGACTCGATGGTGTCACGATTAATGGACCAGAAGTATTAGTAACTTACTGACTCGCTGGTGTCACGATAAATAGACCAGTAGTATTAGTAACTTACTGACTCTCTGGTGTCACGATTAATGGACCAGTAGTATTAGTAACTTACTGACTCTCTGGTGTCACGATTAATGGACCAGTAGTATTAGTAACTTACTGACTCGCTGGTGTCACGATAAATGGACCAGTAGTATTAGTAACTTACTGACTCTCTGGTGTCACGGTTAATGGACCAGTAGTATTAGTAACTTACTGACTCTCTGGTGTCACGATTAATGGACCAGTAGTATTAGTAACTTACTGACTCGCTGGTGTCACGATAAATGGACCAGTAGTATTAGTAACTTACTGACTCGCTGGTGTCACGATAAATGGACCAGTAGTATTAGTAACTTACTGACTCGCTGGTGTCACGATTAATGGACCAGTAGTATTAGTAACTTACTTACTCGCTGCTGTCAGGATTAATGGACCAGTAGTATTAGTAACTTACTGACTCGCTGGTGTCACGATAAATGGACCAGTAGTATTAGTAACTTACTGACTCTCTGGTGTCACGATAAATGGACCAGTACTATTAGTAACTTACTGACTCGCTGGTGTCCCGATAAATGGACCAGTAGTATTAGTAACTTACTGACTCGCTGGTGTCACGATAAATGGACCAGTAGTATTAGTAACTTACTGACTCGCTGCTGTCACGATAAATGGACCAGTAGTATTAGTAACTTACTGACTCGCTGGTGTCACGATTAATGGACCAGTAGTATTAGTAACTTACTGACTCGCTGGTGTCACGATTAATGGACCAGTAGTATTAGTAACTTACTGACTCGCTGGTGTCACGATAAATGGACCAGTAGTATTAGTAACTTACCCAGGAAGAGCTATAAGCTGAAAGCGGCGTAAAAACATAGTAATACGATAATAATAATACGTTTATCAACTCTCCATTCGTTATTCTGTACGTTTTGATTTAACCCCTGATACAACAAATCTACAGCGGACCTCTTTGAAAGTATCTAGATAAAAAACAAACGAAATTATCTATAAATGAAAGTATGATCATTGAAAAGAGATGAAATCATTATGGCAGAAGGTGAAATTCAGATTTTTCTTCTTTTGCCACAATGTTTTTAAATGTCTTCTGCTGCAGTTGCGATGTAATGCGTCTTCAAGTGGGAGCGGGGTAAAGTCTGGCATTCTGACAGGCATCATTTATCAAAGTGAGCACTACGGCTAATTTAGTTTAAATTGAGAGTTTAAATATATATGTTATAACCATAGACCCCGGTGTGTTAAATGAATGACGTTAACATTAATCTTATTTCCATAAAGTAAAGTTTAATTCATCTAGGGGAAAAAACGCACATTGACATTAAGACAAACTCATGTTCCATTGACTATTGTTGGGGGGGCGGGGGGGAATTAAACGTGTTAACTGTTTCATTTTAAGCGTATCTATTTTACATAGACAGAATAGATCAATAACAGACCAAACATTCTTAAGAAAACATTACAGGGCGCGGAGGGAGGGGATATTCCATACAGAACGCGGAGGGAGGGGGAGGGGGACATTCCATACCGACACCTTTGGCATGAGAGGAGCCGAGCCACTGGGGTTCGGACGGAGTGTTCTCAATCCAAGCATTGTTAGTTCGAAACCAAGCTCAAACATCATTCTTTACGATTTCTGACAAAAGTCAGGCCGACATGCGTCACTCGTCTTTTGTACTTCAATTATGTATGAACAAATACTAACATCGTTGAGAAATAACATGATTACTTTTTATAAGATTACTATTTGAACATGTTGTCTCATTGTTTGTTACCGATTTATATTTGATTGTATACATGTCTTTGTAACATTTTGTGTATAGACCGTAGTCCTGATTATGCAACACACTTATCGTATCGTATCGTAACTGTCTATGTGAAAAGTAGACAGATACTTAGAGAGTCTGAGAGTCTGCTGTGTGGATTACTGGTGTAATACAGCCAGGGAGACAGATACTTAGAGAATCTGCTGTGTGGATTACTGGTGTAATACAGCCAGGGAGACAGATACTTAGAGAATCTGCTGTGTGGATTACTGGTGTAATACAGCCAGGGAGACAGATACTTAGAGAATCTGCTGTGTAGATTACTGGTGTAATACAGCCAGGGAGACAGATACTTAGAGAATCTGCTGTGTGGATTACTGGTGTAATACAGCCAGGGAGACAGATACTTAGAGAATCTGCTGTGTGGATTACTGGTGTAATACAGCCAGGGAGACAGATACTTAGAGAATCTGCTGTGTGGATTACTGGTGTAAGACAGCCGGGGAGACAGATACTTAGAGAATCTGCTGTGTAGATAGATTACTGGTGTAATACAGCCAGGGAGAGAGATACTTAGAGAATCTGCTGTGTGGATTACTGGTGTAAGACAGCCAGGGAGACAGATACTTAGAGAATCTGCTGTGTGGATTACTGGTGTAAGACAGCCAGGGAGACAGATACTTAGAGAATCTGCTGTGTGGATTACTGGTGTAAGACAGCCGGGGAGACATATACTTAGAGTATCTGCTGTGTGGATTACTGGTGAAAGACAGCCAGGGAGACAGATACTTAGAGTATCTGCTGTGTGGATTACTGGTGTAATACAGCCAGGGAGACAGATACTTAGAGAATCTGCTGTGTGGATTAGTGGTGTAAGACAGCCAGGGAGACATCATTGTTCGTTCTAAGTAAGAAATTATTTATTCATAATTTAGAAAAAAGAAAAGCTTTTAAAAGCATTTCTTTAGTTGCGCTTATTTTTTATAAAATAAGGGATTAGTTATTCATATTTAAAAAGCAATATTCTAAACCCTTCTTTATTCATGATTAATTGCAACGAATTAATGCATCATTTATTCAAATTGTTAAAAAGAAAATCAGATACGCGTTGTGAGCATAATAGTTTCATTTCGCTTTAGATTCTAATGTTGTATGGTGTTTTTCGCGGATTTCAACAATCTTTCAGTTATATCAACGTTTTCTGTGTACGTTTCTATTGCTACTGGTACATTTGTCATCACACCAGAGAGTCAGTTTAGATGCTAAGGAATAAGGGTATGGTAGTACGCGGCCATAGATATCGCTTTCGCAACACTCACTTTAAGATATATTGTGGTAACACCACTTGAGCAACACATCTGTTTCATGTGTCGAATGTAGAACACTATATAGTTCAATTTGGTATGTAGAGCCACTTAGTCTGTATACGCGCCAGTAGAAGGTTGAATGTATAAGTAGTACAGATACCCTACCAATATAAGTAGTACAGATACCCTACCAATATAAGTAGTACAGATACCCTACAATATAAGTAGTACAAATACCCTACCAATATAAGTAGTACAGATACCTTACCAATATAAGTAGTACAAATACCCTACCAATATAAGTAGTACAGATACCCTACCAATATAAGTAGTATATATACCCTACCAATATAAGTAGTACAAATACCCTACCAATATAAGTAGTATAGATACCCTACCAATATAAGTAGTACAAATACCCTAACAATATAAGTAGTACAAATACCCTACCTATATAAGTAGTACAGATACCCTACCTATATAAGTAGTACAGATACCCCACAAATATAAGTAGTACAAATACCCTACCAATATAAGTAGTACAAATACCCTACCAATATAAGTAGTACAGATACCCTACCAATGTAATTAGTACAAATACCCTACCTTTATAAGTAGTACAAATACCCTACCAATATAAGTAGTACAAATAACCTACCAATATAAGTAGTACAGATACCCTACCTATATAAGTAGTACAGATACCCTACCGATATAAGTACTACAAATACCCTACCCATATAAGTAGTACAAATACCCTACCAATATAAGTAGTACAGATACCCTACCAATGTAATTAGTACAAATACCCTACCCATATAAGTAGTACAAATACCCTACCAATATAAGTAGTACAGATACCCTACCAATGTCATTAGTACAAATACCCTACCAATATAAGTAGTACAGATACCCTACATATATAAGTAGTACAGATACCTTACCAATATAAGTAGTACAAATACCCTACCAATATAAGTAGTACAGATACCCTACCAATATAAGTAGTACAATACCCTACCAATATAAGTAGTACATATACCCTACCAATATAAGTAGTACAGATACCCTACCAATATAAGTAGTACAAATACCCTACCAATATAAGTAGTACAAATATCCTACCAATATAAGTAGTACAGATACCCTACCAATATAAGTAGTACAGATACCCTACCAATATAAGTAGTACAGATACCCCACCAATATAAGTAGTACAGATACCCTACCAATATAAGTAGTACAGATACCCTACCAATATAAGTAGTACAAATACCCTACCTATATAAGTAGTACAGATACCCTACCAATATAAGTAGTACAGATACCCTACCAATACAAGTAGTACAGATACCCTACCAATATAAGTAGTACAGATACCCTACCAATGTAAGTAGTACCAATACCCTACCAATATAAGTAGTACAGATACACTACCAATATAAGTAGTACAAATACCCTACCTATATAAGTAGTACAGATACCCTACCAATATAAGTAGTACAGATACCCTACCAATACAAGTAGTACAGATACCCTACCAATATAAGTAGTACCGATAACCTACCAATATAAGTAGTACAAATACCCTACCAATATAAGTAGTACAGATACCCTACCAATATAAGTAGTACAAATACCCTACCAATATAAGTAGTACAAATACCCTACCTATATAAGTAGTACAGATACCTTACCAATACAAGTAGTACAGATACCCTACCAATATAAGTAGTACAGATACCCTACCAATATAAGTAGTACAAATACCCTACCAATATAAGTAGTACAGATACCCTACCAATATAAGTAGTACAAATACCCTACCAATATAAGTAGTACAGATACCCTACCAATACAAGTAGTCCAGATACCCTACCAATATAAGTAACATCTTATCTTTGTAAATGGAGCTAAATGTATACCATAATAAAAACGAGCTTCGAATGTTGTAAACGGTATATGCCGTTTACAGTCCTATTACGTACAGTACATGTACTTGTACTTGTTTACAGTCCTATTACGTATAGTACATGTACTTGTACTTGGTTACAGTCATATTACGTACAGTACATGTACGTGTACTCGTTTACAGTCCGATTACGTACAATACATGTAATTGTACTCGTTTACAGTCCTATTATGTACAGTACATGTACTTGTACTCGTTTACAGTCCAAGTACGTACAGTACATGTAAATGTACATGTTTACAGTCCTAGTACGTACAGTACATGTAAATGTACATGTTTACAGTCCTATTACGTACATTACATGTACGTGTACTCGTTTACAGTCCTATTACGTACAGTACATGTAATTGTACTCGTTTACAGTCCTAAGGTAGTTACTCCCGTCCTTCATGTGCCTTTTACCCTACCCACATGCACCTAATTGGTAGCCGACGACTTTAAATTCATATCGAAAAAGAAAAGGAATAAATTAATAACAGTTTAATTATCGAATAGAGTTGAAAACATTGTGACTTAAGGAGAAATGCTCGTTATAAGCAATTTCTTCTATTGTCACAATGTTTTCAAATCGTCTGCGGCAGAGGCATTAACATGGCAAGAACCTATTTAAGATTACTTACATAAATTAATTGCGCACAATAGGAATATACTCTGACAAGACTGTGCGGAGGTGCGGGCAGATTTGTTTAGCATACATATATAAAAATAATAGTAATTATAATGATTATAATAATAATAAAAATAGAAATAGTAATAACTTATATTTGAAATAAGAAAATATTTATAAGGGAATAAAATAATACCTATAGATTCCTATAGAATCCTCAGTTGTAAATCGCTCTCACTTTGTTACCACCCTGATTGTGTTTCGTGACACTGTTTCCCGGTTGACATATGTAAGGTGTTTCGTGACACTGTTTCCCGGATGACATATGTAAGGTGTTTTATGACACTGTTTCCCGGTTAACATATGTAAGGTGTTTCGTGACACTGTTTCTCGGCTGACTTATGTAAGGTGTTTCGTGACACTGTTTCCCGGATGACATATGTAAGGTGTTTCGTGACACTGTTTCCCGGTTCACATATGTAAGGTGTTTCGTGACACTGTTTCTCGGCTGACATATATGTAAGGTGTTTCGTGACACTGTTTCCCGGTTAACATATGTAAGGTGTTTTGTGACACTGTTTCCCGGTTCACATATGTAAGGTGTTTCGTGACACTGTTTCCCGGTTCACATATGTAAGGTGTTTTGTGACACTGTTTCCCGGTTGACATATGTAAGGTGTTTCGTGACACTGTTTCCCAGTTAACATATGTAAGGTGTTTCCTGACACTGTTTTCCGGTTAACATATGTAAGGTGTTTCGTGACACTGTTTCCCGGATGACATATGTAAGGTGTTTCGTGACACTGTTTCCCGGTTCACATATGTAAGGTGTTTCGTGACACTGTTTCAAGGTTGACATATACATGTATGTAAGGTGTTTCGTGACACTGTTTCCCGGTTAACATATGTAAGGTGTTTCGTGACACTGTTTCCCGGTTCACATATATTTAGGTGTTTCGTGACATTGTTTCCCAGTTGACTTATGTAAGGTGTTTCGTGACACTGTTTCCCGGTTAACATATGTAAAGTGTTTCGTGACACTGTTTCCCAGTTGACTTATGTAAGGTGTTTTGTGACACTGTTTCTCGGCGGACATATGTAAGGTGACACTGTTTCCCGGTTCACATATGTAAGGTGTTCCGTGACACTGTTTCCCGGTTGACATATGTAAGGTGTTTCGTGACACTGTTTCCCGGATGACATATGTAAGGTGTTTTGTGACACTGTTTCCCGGTTCATATATGTAAGGTGTTTCGTGACACTGTTTACCAGTTAACATATGTAAGGTGTTTCATGACACTGTTTCCCGGTTCACATATGTAAGGTGTTTTGTGACAGTGTTTCCCGGTTGACATATGTAAGGTGTTTTGTGACACTGTTTCCCGGTTGACATATGTAAGGTGTTTTGTGACACTGTTTCCGGTTGACATATGTAAGGTGTTTCGTGACACTATTTCCCGGTTGACATATGTAAGGTGTTTCGTGACACTGTTTCCCGGATGACATATGTAAGGTGTTTCGTGACACTGTTTCCCGGTTGACATATATGTAAGGTGTTTCGTTACACTGTTTCCCGGTTGACATATGTAAGGTGTTTCACGACACTGTTTCCCGGTTGACATATGTAAGGTGTTTCGTGACACTGTTTCCCGGATGACATATGTAAGGTGTTTTATGACACTGTTTCCCGGATGACATATGTAAGGTGTTATGTGACACTGTTTCCCGGATGACATATGTAAAGTGTTTCGTGACACTGTTTCCCGGATGACATATGTAATATTGTAAAAAGGAAAATGTATGTAGAATCTCATTCTAATTAAAAACAGACCCAAACCATGCTCGCTCGTATTTACATCTGACGATCACGTCATACATATCGCCTCAAATTGACCTTAGTTTTAAGCCAATCAAATTGTCGCCTACAAAACGTAAGTTATAAAAAAGGGGAGAAAACTCATATAAATTTAAGATAGACAAGCGGCGAGTGTCGAGCTCAATTGTGTAAAACCGAGCTTTGGTTGTTTCGTGCCTTTCATTGAATGAAAACACGCGCATTTGCTCATTATTATTAAAATATATAGGGTCAGAGCGAGACGAATTTGTACGAGTTGTTGTCGGACAGCGAAGTATTTTGATCTAATTCAGAAGAGATTGCTAAAATCGCAAGCGCATGCAGGTCACATTTCCAATGACGTGCATATAATACGTTAGAAACATTTTCATTCTGTGATGGTAGAAATTAAAGGACGCCACCTATATTCGTAAAGAATCGTGATTTTAACGATTTGTTGAATTCTACTTCCATATTTGGTCAATATAATCCGTAAATAATATTTTTAAAAAATATATATATATTAATTTACTGCACAAAAATAATGAAGACGCTGTGCAATAACCCATTTATTATCTGCCACTGTACCTTAATTATTACTGGAGAGGGTTTTATTATCTGCCAATGTACCTTAATTATTACTGGAGAGGGTTTTATTATCTGCCAATGTACCTTAATTATTACTGGAGAGGGTTTTATTATCTGCCACTGTACCTTAATTAATACTGGAGAGGGTTTTATTATCTGCCACTGTTCCTTAATTAATACTGGAGAGGGTTTTATTATCTGCCACTGTACCTTAATTAATACTGGAGAGGGTTTTCAATCCAGAGGTTGAGAGTTCAAATTCAATCTCAGCCAACATGCTTTACTGTTCATGTTCATCATCTGATATGTTTCGAAGTTTAAGCAAGTATTCCTGGGATATGTTAATCATATTAAGGGGTGTTCTCACATTACGAGACTAAACGTATCAATTTTACAGTGTATTCCTGGCATATGTTAATCATATTAAGAAGTATTCTCACATTAACAGACTTATCGTATCAATTTTACAGTGTATTCGCGATAACTTGAAGTCGAAATGTTCACATACATTACTTCGAGCAGTTTTAATCATAAACGAAACAGTTCGAGTCAAACGATCTACTCGAATGTCCCCATGTTTGAGTTAGCGCCTGTCTACTCTAAAGGAAATAGTTAGAGTCAAACGATCTACGCGAATGTCCCCATGTTTGAGTTAGTGCCTGTCCACTTTAAAAGAAATAGTTAGAGTCAAACGTTCTACTCGAATGTCCCCAAGTTTGAGTTAGCGCCTGTCAACTCTAAAGGAAACAGTTCGAGTCAAACGATCTCCTCGAATAACCCCATGTTTGAGTTAGTACCTTTCAACTATAAAGGAAATAGTTAGAGTCAAATAACCTACTCGAATGTCCCCATGTTTGAGTTAGTGCCTGTCAACTATAAAGGAAACAGTTAGAGTCAAACAATCTACTCGAATGTCCCCATGTTTGAGTTAGTGCCTGTCAACTCTAAAGGAAATAGTTAGAGTCAAACGATCTACTTTAATGTCCCCATGTTTGAGTTAGTGCCTGTCCACTTTAAAGGAAACAGTTAGAGTCAAACGATCTACTCGAATGTCCCCAAGTTTGAGTTAGTGCCTGTCTACTATAAAGGAAATAGTCAGAGTCAAACGATCTTCTCGAATGTCCCCATGTTTGAGTTAGTGCCTGTCCACTTTAAAGGAAACAGTTAAGAGTCAAACAATTTACTCGAATGCCCCCATGTTTGAGTTAGCGCGTGTCCACTTTAAAGGAAAAAGTTAAAGTCAAACGATCTACTCGAATGTCCCCATGTTTGAGTTAGCGCCTGTTCACTTTAAAGGAAATAGTTAGAGTCAAACGATCTACTCGAATGTCCCCAAGTTTGAGTTAGTGCCTGTCTACTATAAAGGAAATAGTCAGAGTCAAACGATCTTCTCGAATGTCCCCATGTTTGAGTTAGTGCCTGTCTACTCTAAAGGAAACAGTCAGAGTCAAACGACCTACTCGAATGTCCCCATGTTTGAGTTAGTGCCTGTCCACTTTAAAGGAAACAGTTTAGAGTCAAACAATGTACTCGAATGTCCCCATGTTTGAGTTAGCGCATGTCCACTTTAAAAGAAACAGTTAGAGTCAAACGATCTACTCGAATGTCCCCATGTTTGAGTTAGCGCCTGTCCACTTTAAAGGAAACAGTTAGAGTCAAACGATCTACTCGAATGTCCCCATGTTTGAGTTAGTGCCTGTCCACTTTAAAGGAAATAGTTAGAGTCAAACGATCTACTCGAATGTCCCCATGTTTGAGTTAGTGCCTGTCCACTTTAAAGGAAACAGTTATAGTCAAACAATCTACTCGAATGTCCCCATGTTTGAGTTAGTGCCTGTCAACTATAAAGGAAACAGTTAGAGTCAAACAATCTACTCGAATGTCTCCATGTTTGAGTTAGCGCATGTCCACTTTAAAGGAAATAGTTAGAGTCAAACGATCTACTCGAATGTCCCCATGTTTGAGTTAGCGCCTGTCCACTTTAAAAGAAACAGTTAGAGCCAAACGATCTACTCGAATGTCCCCATGTTTGAGTTAGTGCCTGTCCACTTTAAAGGAAATAGTTAGAGTCAAACGATCTACTCGAATGTCCCCATGTTTGAGTTAGCGCCTGTCCACTTTAAAGGAAATAGTTAGAGTCAAACGATCTACTCCAATGTCCCCATGTTTGAGATAGCGCCTGTCCACTTTAAATGGTAATATGACGTGTCATTGCTGTAGTATATATGCTGACATATGTTATTCTTTTCTATTATGAGTTCGTGTGCTTTTTGTAGAAAAGATTTATGTTATGTTCATTCTGATCATGGTTTAATTAGTTGGCTGAACACAAACTACAGAAGTAAAGTTTAACTCATCTTAACATTGGGCCTACTTCATGTCGCAAACAATGTGGATTGTTTTATTTATAAAGAAATTGACTTCCTATATATTGTCTGTCTCTCTATAAGGATTTAAAGAATTGAACGAGAATAGACATGATATCAACTACAATGTTATTTTCCAAGATCTCCGTTTTTAGATATAACCAATCGTGGTATCCCCTCGTTCTAGAAATACTTATGTGATCCAAGGAGTGTGGGCGTTAGAGACCTTTTTCTATTCCAATGCTAAATCAAATTGATACGTAGTGCTTTGTCTTTACCCTGCTGATTTCTTAACCCTTTCTCCCAAATAACAACAAATATCCAAGAGACGAGTTTTAAAATAAATTAGCAAAGAATTGCGCCGGTATGTCGTCAGTCATTGGATATTAACCATGTGAAACACGCCAATAGTGTTGTATGTCACATGTTGAATAACATTGGTCAAAACGGACGCATTGTTTATGTCACATGTTGATAACATTGGTCAACAGGGACGCATTATTTATGTCACATGTTGAATTACATTGGACAAAACGGACGCATTGTTTATGTCACATGTTGATAACATTGGTCAACAGGGACGCATTATTTATGTCACATGTTGAATTACATTGGACAAAACGGACGCATTTTGTTCATAGAGATCAAAACATAAACGTTCTATATAAAAAAGATATTATGATAGATATAACATTTGAAATGTAATATTTCTTGAGGTTTAAAATATAAAGCACTGTAAAATGAGACCGTACTTTTATGCACAGTTTTGAACCGAAACAGCCTTTGCATCCGCACAGTTTTATACATGTATACACTGTTCATATATTACTTACATATGCTACCTTGACGAATCCTTCATATTGTGTACATGTATAATAGTCCGATCAGCTGATCATGAGGGTTGTCTGAACCTTCACTGTTTAGTCATGCCAACTGATCTAAAACTTGTAGCGAACTAATCATTTCCCAGTTGGTTCCTCTTTTACATAGATTAAGCTTAGTTGAGCGGTAAATATTTTATTTACACTTAACACTTGTACACGACTTAAGTAAACAGAAACACTTAACACTTGTACACGACTTAAGTAAACAGAAACACTTAACACTTGTACACGACTTAAGTAAACAGAAACACTTAACACTTGTACACGACTTAAGTAAACAGAAACACTTAACACTTGTACACGACTTAAGTAAACAGAATATGAGCCGTTCCACGAGAAAACCAACATTATTGAATTTTCGTATTTTTGTATCGACCCAGATCAGCCTGCGCAATTCGTGCAGGCTAATCCGGGCCGAAACATTCTGTCTCAACGGGATAGAGATATAAAGTAATGATTCCTGAAAAAGAAAATCCGTAGGAGGCGAAAAGTGTCTGTCCGGGTAAGCCGCTTAGGCTGATCCAGGTCGATTCTTTACGCAGAGTCCACAATGATGGTTTTCTCTTGGAACGGCTCATATATACGAAATTGTAAAAGTGGGAACAGTTTTAGTTGAACCAATTTACTCGAAGACAAAGCAGATAAATGTGAGTAAGCTCGTAACGAGCTGTCTCATCTTAAGGTAGTACACCCCTAATGAAAACCTCCACTTGAAACTCTTCAATTTTAATGCTTTAGCCTATGTTGTTAAGCACAGGACTTCAAATCTTTTGAGGGTTTCAAGGTATGGTTCGAATCCTTCCAGAAGCACAACTATTCATTTTCTTTTTTTCTTCTTTTTTTTTCATAAGCTAACAATTTTTACAGAAGTTTATATTGTATTTTCATTAAAAAGTAATTACATACATTTATACACATAAATATTAGCTTCTTTGAAGATTTTATTAAATGTACTTGCAGTCACGGCTGAAAAAGGTGGTTGGGAATTTCAAACTCTATTTCTTTTTAAACTGAGACTGTAAAACATTTTGATTTTTCGGCATAATGTTCCCTAAAGGTTAAACTTAATTATTAATAAAGAACAGGTCATGAGCATTTCTAGAACTTGTTGATTTTGCTTTTAAACGTCGATGTTCCAATTTTACGCGGTCAAAACAGTATGTTAAAATTGTAATACCATATGGCTATTTCAGTACAGTTTGATTATATTTGTCGGTGATGTGATCAATAATGTATCATTGCTGAAAGCAAATATATTTTTCTTGTTACTTTGATACCAAATTATTACTAAAATGTTGAAAAATAAATGAAATAAAGGATTCGTGTCTCTCGGATGATGTCGTTTTTATCAAAAATTCTGAAATGGGGGTATGGTAATTAAAATTTTGTTTTTCTTCCAGGAAATGATATACATTGAGAAATTATCAAGCTGATCACAGTTTGAAATGATATACATTGAGAAATTATCAAGCTGATCACAGTTTGAAATGATGCCCATTAGGGTCTTACTACCTTAAATCAGCATTGTTTGCGTTTAAGTTATCAAATTATCGATTTTGAATATGGAATATTCTACTTTAGGAAATTTGGCGCTGAAAGAGCTGAAGCAATTTCGTCTGGTATGACAATGTAACGCAATCTAGGCGATGTAGAATTATTCCTCATAGGGTCTACTGTTCCTGTATCTGAAACGATATTTTGAGCTTTTAATCTGTGAAGAAAAAACAGTTACAGCACTATTCAACGAATCATTTTACACAATTTATTAGTGCCATTTAGCATTGTCAGGATCAAAAAATTTGAATAAAAGCATAATTATAATGGCCATAGGTACTGTCTCGAGATTGAGGTAGTATTAGTATATCTTTGAAGAAAATATAGAAGATATTAGAAGGCTGAGGTCAATGTGAAATCTCCAGGCAAATATTTGAGACATTTCAATATACTTGTAATGGCGAGATTACGGTTATCTCGGTTTATAGGCAATCAATTCATTTATGAACCGATGGCGCCATAACTGAACGCTGTAAGTTTGGGAAATACTATTTGAGCTGGTGAGTTTCGTATAATAATTAAATAAAGTTGAAAGCATTCACCTTTTGACATAATGTTTTTATGCCGAACATGTGAAATAGCAAACCATTCGATGGCCAACATAACTAAATGATTATTTGTTCTCGTTTGAAGGCAGCGTCAACCACAAAACAATCAAACAATCAATATAATAACACTTAACACTTATACAAAAACAAAAAAGTGAAATGTTGTTTCAACACGGAATTGTGTAATTACCGACCATCTCGAAATGGTCTGCAAATATTAAAGGCGTCAGTCAGTTTTTGATATCGAGGGAAATTTTTGTTTTGTGTTCTGAAACTGCCGTATTTATGCATTTTATAATCCTTTGTTCCATAAATATCAAGGATATCAATTTGCGGAAGTATTTCGTTTAATTATTTTATAGTTTAATTAAATACTTAATTTGCCAATTTTACATAATTCCAAAATAAAAAACAAAAGACAATTTATTTTAAAACGATACCAAAACTCATTTTTGGATAAATAAGAACGTCATTAGTAAAGGGATATTGACCGAGTGATGTAGCCAGAACTCAAGATTTGAAATAGTTGAACGTCATACATAAAGGGATATTGACCGAGTGATGTAGCCAGAACTCAAGCTATGAAATAGTTGAACGTCATACATAAAGGGATATTTACCGAGTGATATAGCCAGAACTCAAGCTATGAAATAGTTGAACGTCATACATAAAGGGATATTTACCGAGTGATGTAGCCAAGAACAGGGTTGAGTCTACAATTAAGATCTACGAGTATCGCGGTCCGTCCTGTTGTTGTCAGCTTGTTACGATGCAAATACTTATTGAGCCTCGACTGGCGTCGTTGAGTTGCATCTGTGTACTATAAAGGCACAGATGAGTACGCGCACGCGCACATTCACACCAGTGCCTTCTCTATCCGCCATTATTTCTTAAAGACGTAAATGCATCTTCGACAAGTTAAGCCCCACTAGATGTCGAGATGAACGCTAATTTAACTTATGTGAATGATTTAAGGCTGTAGAGGTGATCATCCTCTATATCTCTTGACGCAACTCGTATGTAGTTTTGGAACAGGTTCGGGAAGAACTGACAATTACGTCTGTTTATGGTTGATTTACGCCCGGATTTTACCGGACAGAACAAATGGTCCCGCTTCTGGTTGATTTATGCCGGTTCTTTACCGGACAGAAGAATTAGACGGTCCACGCAGATTGGAACCGGACACGGATAATACAGCACATAAATCACTGTTCCTTTCTGAATTTAATTCCCATGGTAATGCAATCAAATCACCATAGTATTGCTACTGACTTACTGTCTACCATTTCGCACAAACAATAACACTACAGCAGAGGACTTTAAACACAGTTTGGCAAACTGTTGAATTAGATTTAAAGCAAATGAAAGTATCAGTGGTGTTATTGTTTTACCAATTCCTGCACGTTTTCTTTTGTATAGAATAAAAACAGCAAGATTAAATCAAATTCCCATAGAAAGGCTGTATCTTACGGAGCCCCTAAAGTGACATTCAATATATTGTTTTAGTATGCAAATAAAACAGCTAATTTGCATATTAAAAAAAAGTATCGGATTTTTATTTCGTTTTTACGAAATAATAATTCGATACTTTTTTTTAATATGCAAATAAGCCAATTTATTTCGTATTAACGAAATAATCATTTCGTTTAAACGAAATACTTATTTCGTAAAAACGAAATAAAAATTCGATACTTTTTTTTAATATGCAAATTAGCTGTTTTATTTCGTATTTACGAAATAAATATTTCGTTTAAACGAAATAATTATTTCGTTAAAACGAAATAATAATTCGATACTTTTTTTTAATATGCAAATTAGCTGTTTTATTTCGTATTTACGAAATAAATATTTCGTTAAAACGAAATAATAATTCGATACTTTTTTTTAATATGCAAATTAGCTGTTTTATTTCGTTAAAACGAAATAATAATTCGGTACTTTTTTTTAATATGCAAATTAGCAGTTTTATTTCGTATTTACCATGTGTTACCGAGTTTCCACATGGTTGTCTGATGGTTTTGATTGAATGGTGTTTAATGTCGTTTTCAACAATCAACTTTTCAGTCATATCACGGCAGCCAGTTCACCTAATCATATGTTTCCTGATTTTTTCACACCAGTACTCCACACAACATACTTTGCCAGCCCCGGTAGCTCAGTCGGTAGCGATGCGGGCTGTCAATCCAGGGATTTGTTAGTTCGAATCCCGGCTCGGCCAACTTTCTTACCGACGATTGACAAAAGTCAATGCGACATGCGTCATTCGTCTTCCACCAATGGGCTCAGTCTATGTGGAAAAGCAGACAGTTGCTTGGGAAGATTGCTGTGTGGAGTATTGGTGTGAGAAAACCA
Source organism: Serripes groenlandicus (assembly GCA_031761405.1). Classification (NCBI taxonomy): domain Eukaryota; kingdom Metazoa; phylum Mollusca; class Bivalvia; order Cardiida; family Cardiidae; genus Serripes; species Serripes groenlandicus. Next base: position 3,780,117 of record JASEVX010000011.1, read on the forward strand.
GGTAATGCATGAGTAGGTGAACTGGCCACCGTGATATAACTGAAAAATTGTTAAAAACGGCGTTAAACCCCAATCAATCAACAACATACTTTCCACGCAACTGGCTGCTTTTCCACATCGACTGTTAGCCCATTGGTGAAAGACGAATGACGCTTATCGCAGTGGTTTTTGTTCAACATCGTAAATAATGTTTGCCGAGCTGGGGTTCGAACTCACAACCCCTAGATTGACAGCCCGCGTCCTTACCGACTGAGCTACCGGTGCTCGGCTGATGGAAGACTCGAGATATTTATTTTAATTTATTAATTTACTTAATTAAACAGCGCAAATTTGTATATTAAAAAAGTTTTGAATACTAACTATTATTTCGTAAATATGAAATAAAACGGCTTATTTGCATATTAAAAAGAAATGTCGAATAGTAAGTATTATTTCGTAAATACGAAATAAAACGGCTAATTTGCATATTAAAAAAAAGTGTCGGTATTAATTATTTCGTTTAAACGAAATAAGTATTTCGTTTAAACGAAATAAGTATTTCGTAAATACGAAATAAAACAGCTAATTTGCATATTAAAAAAAAGTATCGAATTTTTATTTCGTTTTTACGAAATAAGTATTTCGTTTAAACGAAATGATTATTTCGTTAATACGAAATAAATTGGCTTATTTGCATATTAAAAAAAAGTATCGAATTATTATTTCGTAAAAACGAAATAAAAATGCGATACTTTTTTTTAATATGCAAATTAGCTGTTTTATTTGCATACTAAAACAATATATTGAATGTCACTTTAGGGGCTCCGTAGTATCTAAAACTGAACTGTTTGATATTTACATCAGAAAGTACCAGAAAGTTAAACACACTTTTGCAATCTTTGCCCACAAAACCAATCAAATTCAGGGGGATAGAATGCGCTCTTTACTCCGCCTCCTATAACCACCTCGCTGGTGTAATGTATGCTTTCGTTGAAAAAAATTACCTCTAAAGGTTATATACTCCGTTCAGTAGTTAGGTTAAATTGACTCGTGTCATTTGTTTGGAAAAAATCAACGAAAGCATACAAGGAAACTTATCTACTGAAAAGGCGACTGGAGAAACTACAGTATAATTGATGTCTGGCATGTCACAGAAAAATATGTTATGATCGTCATTACTTTGTTCGCGGATTATTGTTGAGATGTCGTAAAGGTCTCGCAATATCTCATAAAATCACGCGCCACACGAGATGTTACATCTGCGGCTCTTTACAAAACACCTTACATAAATAACACGTCATAAAACTGAAATTATCCTCATTGTGAATTTCGAAAATAGTTCGGAAACGAATATGTTATAGCCTTTCGAATGATGGTATAATACAATTTTATTTCAAGAGCTTACAATTCTAACTTTTATAATTTAAATGTCAGAAAGATGTAATGGCTCATAACTTAACAATTTTAGGTCGAATACATCTGAAGTTACATGAACACAACATCACCAGTGCCTTCATATAGGCTAAACTTTGTTGTTGTTTTTAAATTGGGCTGCCGGTATAAGATGTATCCACTGACAAACTACCACATGGTGTTTTCCGTAGCGTGGTAGTATATCAGGCGCATTGGTCATAATTATATTGGGCTAACGTTCTAGTATTGTATTGTCAAAAACTGAAGGAAGGACTTAAACACATTTTAGCGCAGAAACCGTAGGGATGAACAGGCTCAAATGAGGCTTCACTGTTCGAGGATGTATTAAGATCATAAATCGATAGCCGTGGCTTGAACCGTTTTAGTCTGGTACCCGGCGTTCTATCTTACATAGTACGTCTGGTACCCGGCGTTCTATCTTACATTAGTACGTCTGGCATGAACTAACAATGGCGACCAGATTGGTCCCTTCCCTTACTTATCGCATATAAAGTAAATCAGTAAATCAGTTGATTTTCGCAAATTCCACAGCCGACCAATATACCTGCTCGTGTCTATTGCCTTTTGATTACTACACCTTGTCCAGAGGGCGTCGCCCCCGACTCGCTTATGTCATGGAAGTCCCAACATGTAATACCTAATAAACTGTTCACACAAATATTTTTATGACCGATAATGGTCCCTTTACCTCGTCCATCTATCGTGACGTTTGTGTTTACCGGATACACGTTCTCAGCCATTTTGTAAACATTAGCGGATATATACATTAATAGTGATTTGGTCATGTTATATTACACAAGTTACATTTAAAGAAATACGTATTGGGTATATTAGATCGGATACAAGCATTGTCATGTGATAAAATGGGATGAATATAGTGTTTATTTCCAAGTCTTCTAACTTAAAAACTGATGGAAAATAAGGAAAAAGTAAATCATTTAAATCAAACCATGTGGTCTTTATAAGGAATTGGGAAATAGTATAGCCTACTTGTATTTTTATAAAGTAACGTGCCTTATTGTCAAAATGCCGACTACCTTTTTGATTGCAAGCTAAGATTTCACTTGTTTTTGAATACAGCGCAAAATTGAAAATATCTGTTCTGTAAAATTGTAATAACTCAAACACACAAACTGTATGCATGGCTCCAAACTTATGGCATGTAATCGGTTGCAATATTATATCTTTTGAATATATGTTCTATCTTTGATTTATTTAATAGTAATATATTTGTTGTATATATTGGATCGCCTTTGGCAAGCTTAATTACAAATTTCTTGGACGAGTTTAATAAAAGTATGTCAGATTCATATCATATCACATGCCGAAATACAAAAAGAAAATCGGGTTTTCCAAAGTTGTTTTTTAATTTCGTCAGTAAACCGTATAACAATGCCGCCAATAATTAGGCCGATGTTGTAATCAGTCGTAACGAGTTTATTAAAAGTGATAATACATAAACACTCATTAGATATTCTACTATCACATGAAGTCATTCATGAGGCGTATTTCGATAACATGTACTTAACGTTTACAATATTTCTAGATGAAATGAACTGGCTGTGACGCCAGAATTACTTATGTTATGACCTAAAACTGCTGACGTGACGTCATTTTCATAGTGATTCGGTCATGTGATATAGCACACATTACATATTATACAGCTATTTACTCCTCTTGAGGTCAATAGTTTTTTACCATTGAACTCAAAGGGAGTAAATAGCTGTTTTATTATATATCTTCATGAAAAACGCATAATTTAACTAGTTTATTTATAAAATTATAACGCGCGTTAAAATGTTGGTTATGCACGTGCATGACGTCATTTCAAACAATAACGTCATAACAGATGAACTATTGGCTCGAAAATGGACTATTGGACCTGAATTTTAGAATAAAAGCGAAAAGGAGTCAAATAGTCATTTTTTATTGAATCACACGTGACTGCTTCTCGTCCAATCAAATACTTTGATTCATAGTAGGTATATAATAATATAGGTTATTGCATCTATATGGACAAAATATTGTGTTCGACGAGTTCCTTCGGCTGAGTTGCCCGAGCTTTCGAGGGCAGAACTCCGCTGAAGGAAAGAGTCCCAACACAATAGATTCCCAAAATTATGCAATAGCCTTTTTATCGTATAATTTGATATTGGTTATTTAAAATGTGTCTTTTTTTTTGTTTGAAACAATTCCCTATTTAGACACTTAACACTCGTTTTGGATTGTTTAGATAAATAAACATTAACGATCTATCGCGCAATTATACTGTCCGTTCCGTTGGTTGCAAGGGTCGTGGAAAATATAATTTACGAACCGCCATTGTTGTTCTCGACTCGAAATTGAATCGTCGACAAAATGATGAGTAATGCCTTTTCTAACAGTATATTTCATAAAGAACTCGTGTATTATCTTATTATTGTATTAACGCCTGTATATGTGTGTTCTTTATTACGATTTAGATGGCCCTTTTGACCTCACAGTATGTTCAGTAAAGCTAACACACATCTTCTATTCTGCGTTCATTAAACTTCACATCGGAGAATGAAAAAAATAATCAGAACACCTACCTTTAAAACAATTATTTGCACATTATCCTAGCAGTTATTAAAGCCCACTTGATTTGGATCGTCACTTTTATTGAGATAAACTTATTTGGATCGTCAAGGACTACAGTGACTTTACAAATACCTGTCACAGTGAAAATTGCAGATTGTAGCCATAATTTTAGTAATACATGTATATATACATCTTTATTGACTCCATTTTCTGAAAAGTTACATATAAGACATTACATAATGATTACAAATACAATTGCAGTTACATGTATACAACAAGTAGAAAGTAAACAATAGAAAAGAAAAAGAAATTATGAGAAAACGGCATGTTCTTATTGAGTCCAGACTCTAGGAGATTTAACGATGAAATATTTCGCCAGTTGAATATCAGAGAAGATCTCAGTCAGTCTATGCGGAGGTGTAGACAGTATGTAACCTCGCTGATCGGCAGTTTCTGAAGTCTGTTTGAGAGTGACCCGGCTAAACTTATTAAAATCCTATATATGTACAAAGTAGCTGTTTAACTGTAAGTACAATATGTATGTGCTTATCGAGGCTCTTTCATAAGTTTTACCAAAGGACTTCGATAGTGAATACTATCTTAACACGGTCACTGTTCCCAAGTAGGATCAACATGTGAAAAGGTGAATTTTCTCCGAAAGCGAAACAGAAACAGCAACAGATGAATATTGGTAAAGTGACCATTAAACTCTTATTAAGCATCTTGTTAATACAGTTCTAAGCGTATACTTTTGTCAGGAGATTGGCACAGATAGTCAGAAACGAAGGGTAAAATTCGACTTTTAACACATTGATAAGTTTGTCATCTATTTTGCCAAGCATGTATCTGATGAGTTCGTGTCTAGGTAAAAATAACAGCGCACAGAAATCAGAACATAATGAATTGTTTTCGTCATAGAAATCGTTCCATAGTCTATGCCTATCCGTTAGGATAGTAGATGTTCTGTTTTCTGCAGACGCGGATGCTGACGACGCATACAGACTTCCGGTTACAACATATATTAGCAAGAAATGTCATGCGGGACAATGTTAACGTACGGAGCCCCTAAAGTGACATTCAATATATTGTTTTAGTATGCAAATAAAACAGCTAATTTGCATATTAAAAAAAAGTATCGCATTTTTATTTCGTTTTTACGAAATAATAATTCGATACTTTTTTTTAATATGCAAATAAGCCAATTTATTTCGTATTAACGAAATAATCATTTCGTTTAAACGAAATACTTATTTCGTAAAAACGAAATAAAAATTCGATACTTTTTTTTAATATGCAAATTAGCTGTTTTATTTCGTAAAAACGAAATACTTATTTCGTTTAAACGAAATAATTAATACCGACACTTTTTTTTAATATGCAAATTAGCCGTTTTATTTCGTATTTACGAAATAATACTTACTATTCGACATTTCTTTTTAATATGCAAATAAGCCGTTTTATTTCTTATTTACGAAATAATAGTTAGTATTCAAAACTTTTTTAATATACAAATTTGCGCTGTTTAATTAAGTAAATTAATAAATTAAAATAAATATCTCGAGTCTACCATCAGCCGAGCACCGGTAGCTCAGTCGGTAAGGACGCGGGCTGTCAATCTAGGGGTTGTGAGTTCGAACCCCAGCTCGGCAAACATTATTTACGATGTTGAACAAAAACCACTGCGACAAGCGTCATTCGTCTTTCACCAATGGGCTAACAGTCGATGTGGAAAAGCAGCCAGTTGCGTGGAAAGTATGTTGTTGATTGATTGGGGTTTAACGCCGTTTTTAACAATTTTTCACGGTGGCCAGTTCACCTACTCATGCATTACCTGGTTTTCTCACACCAGTACTCCACACAGCAATCTTCCCAAGCAACTGGCTGCTTTTCCACATAGACTGAGCCCATTGGTGGAAGACGAATGACGCATGTCGCATTGACTTTTGTCAATCGTCGGTAAGAAAGTTGGCCGAGCCGGGATTCGAACTAACAAACCCCTGGATTGACAGCCCGCATCGCTACCGACTGAGCTACCGAGGCTGGCAAAGTATGTTGTGTGGAGTACTGGTGTGAAAAAAATCAGGAAACATATGATTAGGTGAACTGGCTGCCGTGATATGACTGAAAAGTTGATTGTTGAAAACGGCATTAAACACCAATCAATCAAAACCATCAGACAACCATGTGGAAACTCGGTAACACATGGTAAATACGAAATAAAACTGCTAATTTGCATATTAAAAAAAAGTACCGAATTATTATTTCGTTTTAACGAAATAAAACAGCTAATTTGCATATTAAAAAAAAGTATCGAATTATTATTTCGTTTTAACGAAATAATTATTTCGTTTAAACGAAATATTTATTTCGTAAATACGAAATAAAACAGCTAATTTGCATATTAAAAAAAAGTATCGAATTATTATTTCGTTTTAACGAAATAATTATTTCGTTTAAACGAAATATTTATTTCGTAAATACGAAATAAAACAGCTAATTTGCATATTAAAAAAAAGTATCGAATTTTTATTTCGTTTTTACGAAATAAGTATTTCGTTTAAACGAAATGATTATTTCGTTAATACGAAATAAATTGGCTTATTTGCATATTAAAAAAAAGTATCGAATTATTATTTCGTAAAAACGAAATAAAAATGCGATACTTTTTTTTAATATGCAAATTAGCTGTTTTATTTGCATACTAAAACAATATATTGAATGTCACTTTAGGGGCTCCGTATTAACGGATATAACTTAGCTACATTTGTTAATAAAATTTACATTTTTTGTCAAATATGACTAGATGGTTGAAATGCAACAGTTTTCGTGCATGAAAGTGTGTACATTAAATTTGGCCCAATCACTGTTTTGGTTTTTTTATGCAAGTGTTATATTTTATTTTTTTATTTTTCATATTATTTTGATTAAAATGTGAAATGAATATCTTGTTATTCAAAAAATAGCTGTTTGAGGTTACCCCTGATAACAAAAATAAACATTTGTCACGTGACCCGGAAATGGCAAGTTCGACCTAAAACTTTCAAATTTACAGCTTGCATTTGCAGACACTAACGATATATTTTAACAAATGTATATAATTATTGAATTGTATCATGGTGGGGAGGAAGTATATTTTGAACATTTTATGTAGTTTTGTTTCTCTCAACTTTCCTTTCAAAGCGACAAGATTCGTTGATGTAGTTACTGACCCGGAACTGTCGAGTTCACTGTATCAAAAACAACTATGAATATAGCGAATTTATGGCAAAATGTTTTCAGTCTACACATACCCATGTCATTTAAATCACGTCATATATTACGTCAGAAACTGCGTATCTATTTACAGTTTACACACGTGGATAATGCTATAAATATACTGGATTGGATAAATATACCGATTTTTCATAACGTTTCATATACAAGGGATTTACCAAATATTGTTAACTGGTCTCTAAACTCATCATGGTTTGGATAAGAGCGCTCTTTAACGTTTCAATATGGAAATAGTTCAATCCTTAGCGTGAAATAGATCTCAGTGCAATATCAACCCGTGCAATATCGACGAATACTGCATCCTTTTTCAAAATGGAAAATAGAAGGAAAACATCAAAGTATACAATCAAAAGAAATACGTAATGGGTATATTAAATCAAACAAAATATTTGTTCATTAATTATATATATATATATATCGGTTGAATGTTTTCTATATTTTGAATCGATGCACAAATATATTTATTGTAAAAAGAAAGTATTAAATATGCTCTCGTGAAAATATTAAAATTGTATCACTTCTCGATGAGATATATTCAATATCCACTCAAAACAAACAAATTTTCTTTTTCTTTTATGTTGATTGATGACGAAAGCCTAGAACAATTTAGTGTCTTTGTACCTGTTCATATGCGGATGAATCTGTGTGAATGTCCTATTCAAACACAGTTTGTCCCCCAGATTGAACATTTGTAACGAGAATATTTTTGAAATACATCTATTGGATTTTGTTGTTTACTTCACAATGTCAGACAATGAAAATAAGTTCGATTTGTTAAATTTACGGAAAGCGGAATTATACATTTGTCAAGAAAAGTTTATTAGTCTTTGGGAAAATAAAGATCAAATTGTAAAGTGTCGGTGAAACAACAACAAAAAGTAAAAAATAGTTCCGGCATATTTATACCACCCACAGTGTGGGTGATATCAGTAAGTGATATGGATTTTATTTCACCGAAAGAACACAGTATCTCATCATTTAGCATAAAATAAAAAGAAATATCAGACAAAATGTTTGTGTAAAAATCATATATTTATATGTTATACTTATATATTTGTATATAAGTTGCATTGTGGGAAAATTCTTTCTTTGTTACGATGGATTTCATTAGTTAATTCAAAACGCCCAGAAACAGATGGAGGAAAGAGGTCACAATACTCAAAATACATTCCCTCTGTTTCCCCATGTAAATCAACAAGTTTCAGCCCTCAATTGTCACACTTTCTAACAGCATATATAATTGAAAAGAGTTACCTCTAAGCTTTAAAACAACCCAAAGACAATTGGGAATCATGCATTATGCAAGAAAGATTCACCAGGCGAAAATGGTCAATTCATTTTGAACCAAGCCGGGCCCTGACAAAACCTGTGTTTCACATTCTCTACGTTTTCTTGCAAACGAGGTCAAAATACTGAAACTTATCAAATCATTCTTTCCCAGTGCATCCTATACACATGTACAATTAATTTAAACTCACTGTTATATATGCAATGCATTCTGGTGATAGGATACACTAATTTCTACGCAATTAAAGGTTTTTTTAGGGACTATTTGGCGTAATTTGACCTAAGACATGTGTTTTTATTATATCGTGATGACGTTTCGGAAAAATCACGGATCATTCGGAACCATGTCGCGGCCATCTTAGTTTCTAATCGGCCAATGAAAGCCTTCGTAAGAAACAACAGTTTTCCCAGAACGCTAATTATTGAACAAAAACATTTCAGTCAGATAGAATGGATATAAGTTGTTCTACACACAATGATTTTCACTTCGAAAAAACATATTATTTTGTTTGAAGAATGTTTAAGACTAAGAGTAGCCATAACTAAACTGGTTATGCAAACATGCAGCAATGTTCACTAAGTATAAGAAACATGACCCAATGTGTTCACCCCTACTTCAATAAATTGGTAGTATAAGTGGAATAACCCCTGTTTAGATGTACTCTTAATCGTTTCTAATGCATGTATTTGATTCTTTAAATGTATGATTTATATACAGCCCTAAATTTCAAATGACCTTTGGATCTTCAGAGAAAAATAATTCTGAACAAACTTGGATGACAGATGTAATACTTATTACTATAATTCAATCGTAAATTGCTATAAAGGCTTCATTCAATAAAAAAGTGATATTTATCGTCTAAAACATGACAGTTAACTAGTACATTTACATAATCTTTTTCATGGGGTATTTTATTAAATTTAACCCAACGTCCAGCCTCTTGTTTTAATTTATGGGTGGGAACCCGTAAAGCAATGACATTCGCATATGATTTCAAGATTCAGACGAACAGCCATTTTATAATATTTAATCATTAATCTCCATAACCAAAATAATTTCTCGACGTCTTGCAATAAGCAAATAAAAGACCCGGGATATCAGAAAACTACTTATGGTGTCAAACCCATTTCTGTCTCCGTTAGACGTACACCATTGGGAACCAGAATGTTGAAATTCTGTTTCGATTTCATATCGTCAAACGAAATTCAGCTCCGTTGAAAATATATATCCATCTCTGATTTATTTTGCCATCCGTACGTAAATATGAAGTTTCGTGATTAATCGAAGTTCGAATTGCCCATGGCGTTAGTTACACATTTGATATTAATTATTGCTTTTCAAATATGTCGCGTTGTTATGCAATAAAAAAACCTGTTATAGTCTTTTCCCCCATGAAACACATCTGAAGCAGACGCCTTTTGGCAATAATTAGGCACACCTTTGAAAATAGATGTTGATAAAAGCAGAATTATATTGCACATAGTTTGAAAGCAGTGTGAGTGACGGAGAACTAACAGAGCACTATGTGTGTTAGCGCTGGAGAAAGGCAACGTCTACTTTTGCCACAACTCTTCTGCCACAAGTTTTTGAAAGACCAACATTAAGGTATTTAGGCCGGTGTTAGTGTGGATACGCCATTCGCTAATTAGTCGTAGAAACAGTCGCCTCTAACTGACATGCATCACACTGCAGCCCGGACACATGTATATCTTTAATTGTAACACAAATTCTACAAACTACAGCCCGAGCACATGTATATCTATAATTGTAACGTAAATTCTACACACTGCAGCTCGGACACATGCATATCTATAACTGTAACGTAAATTCTACAAACTGCAGCTCGGACACATGCATATCTATAATTGTAACGTAAATTCTACAAAATGCAGCCCGGACACATGTATATCTTTAATTGTAACACAAATTCTTCAACTTGCAGCCCGGACACATGCATATCTTTAATTGTAACACAAAGTCTACCAAACTGCAGCCCGGACACATGTATATATATAATTGTAACACAAATTCTTCAAATTGCAGCCCGGACACATGCATATCTTTAATTGTAACACAAATTCTTTAAATTGCAGCCCGGACACATGCATATCTTTAATTGTAACACAAATTCTTCAAATTGCAGCCCGGACACATGCATATCTTTAATTGTAACGTAAATTCTACAAATTGCAGTCCGGACACATGTATATCTTTAATTGTAACACAAATTCTTCAAATTGCAGCCCGGACACATGCATATCTTTAATTGTAACACAAAGTCTACCAAACTGCAGCCCGGACACATGTATATCTATTATTGTAACACAAATTCTACAAACTGCAGTCCGGACACATGTATATCTATAATTGTAACACAAATTCTACAAACTGCAGCCCGGACACATGTATATAAATCTATAATTGTAAAACAATTCTACAAACTGCAGCCCGGGCACATGTATATCTATAATTGTAACACAAATTCTACAAACTGCAGCCCGGACACATGTATATAAATCTATAATTGTAAAACAATTCTACAAACTGCAGCCCGGGAACATGTATATCTATAATTGTAACACAAATTCTACAAACTGCACCCGGACACATGTATATCTATAATTGTAACACAAATTCTACAAACTGCAGCCCGGACACATGTATATCTATAATTGTAACACAAATTCTACAAACTGCAGCCCGGACACATTATACAGTAAAGTATCAGCCGTGACACATGCATATCTATAATTGTAACGTAAATTATACAGTAAAGTATCAGCCGTGACACATGCATATCTATAATTGTAAGGTTAATTATACAGTAAAGTATCAGCCGTGACACATGCATATCTATAATTGTAACGTAAATTATACAGTAAAGTATCAGCCGTGACACATGCATATCTATAATTGTAACGTAAATTATACAGTAAAGTATCAGCCGTGACACATGCATATCTATAATTGTAACGTAAATTATACAGTAAAGTATCAGCCTTGACACATGCATATCTATAATTGTAACGTAAATTATACAGTAAAGTATCAGACGTGACACATGCATATCTATAATTGTAACGTAAATTATACAGTAAAGTATCAGCCGTGACACATACATATCTATAATTGTAACGTAAATTATACAGTAAAGTATCAGCCGTGACACATGCATATCTATAATTGTAACGTAAATTATACAGTAAAGTATCAGCCGTGACACATGCATATCTATAATTGTAACGTAAATTATACAGTAAAGTATCAGCCCGGACACATGTATATCTATAAGTGTAACGTAAATTATACAGTAAAGTATCAGCCGTGACACATGCATATCTATAATTGTAACGTAAATTATACAGTAAAGTATCAGCCCGGACACATGGATATCTATAATTGTAACGTAAATTATACAGTAAAGTATCAGCCGTGACACATGCATATCTATAATTGTAACGTAAATTATACAGTAAAGTATCAGCCGTGACACATGCATATCTATAATTGTAACGTAAATTATACAGTAAAGCATCAGCCCGGACACATGTATATCTATAATTGTAACGTAAATTATACAGTAAAGTATCAGCCGTGACACATGCATATCTATAATTGTAACGTAAATTATACAGTAAAGTATCAGCCGTGACACATGCATATCTATAATTGTAACGTAAATTATACAGTAAAGTATCAGCCCGGACACATGTATATCTATAATTGTAACGTAAATTATACAGTAAAGTATCAGCCGTGACACATGCATATCTATAATTGTAACGTAAATTATACAGTAAAGTATCAGCCCGGACACATGGATATCTATAATTGTAACGTAAATTATACAGTAAAGTATCAGCCGTGACACATGCATATCTATAATTGTAACGTAAATTATACAGTAAAGTATCAGCCGTGACACATGCATATCTATAATTGTAACGTAAATTATACAGTAAAGCATCAGCCCGGACACATGTATATCTATAATTGTAACGTAAATTATACAGTAAAGTATCAGCCGTGACACATGCATATCTATACTTGTAACGTAAATTATACAGTAAAGTATCAGCCCGGACACATGTATATCTATAATTGTAACGTAAATTATACAGTAAAGTATCAGCCGTGACACATGCATATCTATAATTGTAACGTAAATTATACAGTAAAGTATCAGCTCGGACACATGTATATCTCTAATTGTAACGTAAATTATACAGTAAAGTATCAGCCGTGACACATGTATATCTATAATTGTAACGTAAATTATACAGTAAAGTATCAGCCCGGACACATGTATATCTATAATTGTAACGTAAATTATACAGTAAAGTATCAGCCCGGACACATGCATATCTATAATTGTAACGTAAATTATACAGTAAAGTATCAGCCGTGACACATGTATATCTATAATTGTAACGTAAATTATACAGTAAAGTATCAGCCGTGACACATGCATATCTATAATTGTAACGTAAATTATACAGTAAAGTATCAGCCGTGACAGTGCATATCTATAATTGTAACGTAAATTATACAGTAAAGTATCAGCCGTGACAGTGCATATCTATAATTGTAACGTAAATTATACAGTAAAGTATCAGCCGTGACAGTGCATATCTATAATTGTAACGTAAATTATACAGTAAAGTATCAGCCGTGACACATGCATATCTATAATTGTAACGTAAATTATACAGTAAAGTATCAGACGTGACACATGCATATCTATAATTGTAACGTAAATTATACAGTAAAGTATCAGCCGTGACAGTGCATATCTATACTTGTAACGTAAATTATACAGTAAAGTATCAGCCGTGACACATGCATATCTATAATTGTAACGTAAATTATACAGTAAAGTATCAGCCGTAACACATGCATATCTATAATTGTAACGTAAATTATACAGTAAAGTATCAGCCGTGACACGTGCATATCTATAATTGTAACCTAAATTATACAGTAAAGTATCAGCGTGATTAATATAAGCTTAAAGCTTGTTTCGCAATCGATTTAAAATAAATAAGTTTAAACTAATATGTCTTTTCTGAAATACAAATCAATGATAGCATTTGAAGTATACGTATTAACTATTTTTTTTTAAATTTTAAACATCTCTTTAATCAATTAAATAATTGTTCAAATAATTTTTATTTATCATGCTTTCATCAAATGTGTTATTTCTTTTAAAGCATGGGTTTTAAATGAAGGCAGCGTCCCTCCCTAGATAGAAGTAATGGTATATCTGAAGATATCGGTGAGTTCTCTTCCTGTCTTGGTCGTGTTATATATACTGTAAGGCAATAAAACACCCTGGTGCCTTCTATTTCTTGTGATTTATGCCATTCTAATAAGTTTACAATGTCGCCGTATATCTTTTAAATGGAATCGTTACAGAAATTCTAGCCTCGTTATTCTAAAATGTTCCCTGATCGTCTGTCATACAGGCGGCATGTATCACCCTATACAGCTGGACGACTTCCTTAAACATTGGCGAGTGGTTCATAGTGAGCAATCGCTCATATAGGCAACTATGATTTCTTATATTTTTTAATTTTTCATTCATTCATTCATTTTTTCCCCGCTAAAATGTCACCGGTTTCAATTTAAAAGTTGCTAATTTAGAGATGGCACCATCGAGAAAGAGTTGAAGTATGTGCTGTTCATCTTTATCTCAGCATGATATAGTTCTAGTCATTCTACACTTCTTTTTGTCCTTCGAGTACTTTATTCTAACCTGTGTATCTATTTTGAACTCAGTCAAGAAGCTTGATTTCTATTTGGATGAAAAGGGAGTTCAAGTATTACCCCCCGTTTTACGTATTCGCTAAGACTTTTTGTACTTATGCAGACAAGCTATGTCAGCGAGAAATCATAACACGACATGTCGTACGTATAGTTTGCCATATTATAGTACTTCAAACACATATTTATGACGTTCATTCACGTTAACGTCTCCCCCTGTTTATGTCATATATGTGTATATATATATATATATAAACACATTCAACCTGATAAAGGTTGAATAGCCGAAACGCTATTTAAGTAAGTTAAAATTTTATGTTGAAGTTTGACTTCTTTATTGTCCCCGCTTGGAAGCACGGCGTCAGTATGGGATTTTGTACCATGGGTTGACGTTATCGAAAAGGGAGCAACCAACATTAGTATTGTTAAGAAAAACTCTGTTTTATGTTTGGAAAAAACAACCCTTATGAATAAATAAATTGTTTAAAATGATTTAAGAAACAGCAAGATACAAAATGCGTATGTCTCCTGCCGTTATTACACAACTTTAGACACATTTAATGGATATTTAATAACTTTAGACACATTTAATGGGTATTTGATAACTTTAGACACATTTAATGGATATTTAATAACTTTAGACACATTTAATGGGTATTTAATAACTTTCCTCCAACTTCATCAAAGCTACATATACTACATATTACAGTTTAATTCTAGAAACTGTAAAAATAACGTTAACTCAACTATGCAATAGACAGGGCCGTAACGTGACCCATTCTAATATTTGTAAATGCAACATGTCATCGGTTCCCATAGAGTAATTAAGTTGTCTCTGCTTCCTTCCGTTATGAATACTTCGTTGTTTTCACGATTCCATTCGATTTTTAAAATTCATTGGATTTGTACTCGGTCTTTTTTCAGCCAGTCGAGCTTATGACATAGCGAATTGTCTGTCGTGCGTGCGTGCTTGCGTGCGTTAACAGTTTGCTTCAAAAGACTTCTCCTCCCTAACCACTTGGCCAATTCGGATGAAACTTCATAGGATGCATCCTGTCAATGTCCTCTCCTAAATTCCTTTGAATTGTTTGGATCCATGCGAAATTCTGGTTTCCATGGCAACCGAAATGTTCATTGGGTGACCCACTATCAGATTCATTCAAGCCATGTTGATTGGTAAAAAAAACACGGCCACCAGGGGGTGACCCTCTATCAGATTCAAAAACTTAAAAAATCTTTTTTTCCAAAAGTGTCGGCCTGATTTTCAAATAATTTTGTAGACATGATCCTTGGGATACCTTTTATCAGATTCATTCAAGCCATATTGATTGGTCGAAAAACATGGCCGCCAGGGGTCGGGGCCTTTTGCCTTGTATGGCTATAGTGGAAACTTATACTTATGGAAACTTATAAAATCTTCTCCTCCTTTTCAAATAGTTTTGTAGAAATGTTCCTTGGGTGACCCTCTATCAGATTCCTTCAAGCCATGTTGATTGGTCAAAACACATGGCCACCAGGGGGCGAGGCTGTTTTGGGATTTAATATTTGCTTAATGGCAGGGGAGCGATACTGGCCCTCTTGGGCCTCTTGTTCATGTTTCGTTCGAGATGAACGATTCGTACTAACTGGTTTTCGCTCTTTGCTCTTGGGTAACTGACTTGACCATTTCCTTTATTTATTTTACAGTTTTCGTCTAACATGTTCAAAACGATTAAAGTGACATTACAAACAAACAAAACAGACTTGATAATTCTTGCTATGTTGACTATACATGTGAACATTCATAATGCTCAATCTTGATCATAAATATCTTCTTTTTTTTTTAAATTACTTCGTATTTTTTCTTGAAAGAGAATAGACTTCGCCCTCTCCTTCCAAAGCTTGTATCACACTTAACTGATAACTAGAGGCAAAAAAACTTAAATAAATAAGTTAATATATGTTAATATTTAAGCACCTCTGTATTGTTTTTTTGTTGTTTTTTTCTAATTGATCTAGTTAGAGGATTTAAAACAAAATTCAGAAATGTCAGCTTGTATGACACATTATAGTTGCAGTGAATGTTAAGCAAACTGTAAACTAAATTATTTCAGGACTAAACTTGTCATTTCACGACTTAACTTCACATGCTGAATATCACATAGATCGTAGCATATAAAACATTTAATCCCTACGTCAATATTGAACCTTTCTGCTCTTGGTAACCTTTTTATATCCGCTATGGTAGCCAGGTGAGCAATATAGGCACATCTCGGCCTTCTTGTTTAAAATGAAATGAACATTTGGCCTTCTTGTTCGAAATATTTACATCCTGTCTGTTTGCCTAGGCTATATACATGTACTGAACAGCATCTGTTTACTTTAAGTCATGCTTCAAAATCATGCGCGGCGTCTTTGTAATTCTTTTTGTAATTCTTTAAAACACTACTCTTAAACATGTTACTAACACCATACTGACGACGTCTACGCAGATGACGATACCGAAGTCAATTCCAACACCTGTGTGACAACATACATTCTCCCGCAGCACTGTCCAGTCGAGATAACAATGTTAAACCTTTCCTACATACATGTACTACAAATATGCACCAGACGACATTGAAAACATGCTTACAAATTTATCGAAAAGCTCCATAAGTTAAACCACAAGAGAAAGTTGATGCAAGGCATCAATGTCGCCGGAAAAGACTGCATTGATTTATTTATGTATTCTTGACTTTCCTTAGTCTATTCAAACATTAGGAACGTTGAAATGAAAACATTTGCTTATAAATTTTATATACATACCTATACATTAGGGTATCTATAAAAAATTAACGAAATGTGTACACATTTATCTTGGCTTAAATTTAATTTTGCTGTTGTTACTTATTTAAATAATAGTATTCATTCATATAATTTCAATGTTTGTCAATCTTATTCGAATCACAAGGTAAATATCCTGGTATTGCTTTAAAGGGAGGTAATTTGAAGAAAACAAAAGTCTTCAAAAGGAGAAATATATCAGCATTACCGTCTACAGTTTAAATTGTTCTATTGTTTGTGGATTTAAAAATGTTCTTTTTTTCTTATTTCTACATGTACAACGAAATATTGCGGCTTCTCTTTGACGCGTTGCGTCAAACATTCGTCTTGTACTTGTCTAAAATAAAATAATATCACTCGCTTTTTCATATCGAAATGCGCATGCGCGAAAATCGATGTTAAAGGTCACGAAACTACACAACAGAATAGGGTCTATATTTAGCTTAGAAACAGTTCCTACTTTAGATATTCATGGATTAACATTATTAAATGAATTCTACACAAATCAAGACATCTCTTTGAACATGAAAACAACATTTAGTAAGTTAAAATTGCTATTAAAAGGAGAATCCGAAATTGACCTCAATGATGACACATAAGAGTCTGCATTAGGGGGTGTTGGTTCACGTCTTGAAGGGACCACTTTTGTCTTCGTAAATAAGACAAAAAACTTAAATGCGAGTGAAATAAAAAAAACTGCAAACATTAAAAAATCGGAATATTTATTTCATTTTACATGTGTCATTTATTAGTGTTCGTAAACAACCACAATTGTAATATGTTCAAATCATCTAGATTTGTTTCTTTCTAATAATAAGCCGCCCTCCCATGTGATTTCCGAAAAGCTATTAAAAATAGAAGTCGCGGGCTTCTGCCCGGCGACTAATTAAATAGAGTAAACAACGTTGTTGCCAAGGGAAAAAATGCTCATTATTCTTATATTATTCATTTACCACAAAGTTTCAAAAGTTATCTTCTGCAGTTACTTATAAATGCGTCGGGGTAAAATTAGAATATTCATAGAAATCATGAACTTGTTCGTCATTGACTGTGCAAAAGGCCAAGTGAACATATATGTAAGCTCCATCGAACGTTAGAATTTAATTCCTTTGAAATGATCACACATTAACCATTTCCCACTTACATCACACTTAAACCACACTTACATCACACTTACATCACACTTACATCACACTTACATTACACTTGTAGCAGACTTGTAGCAGACAATTTCGATTTCGTATGGAGACAAATATGGAAAAGCTTTATAAACTGAAGTTGTTATTGTACATATTTGAAAACAGTGTGGCGAAAGGAGAAAAAACATCTACTTGAGTTTGTGTTCACAAAGTATTGAACATATTGATGCACGGTGGAGGCTCTAGACTGGCCGAGTTAAGGACATTTTAGTTGATGCACGGTGGAGGCTCTAGACTGGCCTAGTTAAGGACATTTTAGTTGATGTACGGTGGAGGCTCTAGACTGGCCGAGTTAAGGACATTTTAGTTGATGCACGGTGGATGCTCTAGACTGGCCGAGTTAAGGACATTTTAGTTGATGCACGGTGGAGGCTCTAGACTGGCCGAGTTAAGGACATTTTAGTTGATGCACGGTGGAGGCTCTAGACTGGCCGAGTTAAGGACATTTTAGTTGATGCACGGTGGAGGCTCTAGACTGGCCGAGTTAAGGACATTTTAGTTGATGCACGGTGGAGGCTCTAGACTGGCCGAGTTTAGGACATATACATGTATGCACGGTGGATGCTCTAGACTGACCGAGTTAAGGACATTTTAGATAGGTTACCGCCTCGGTGTGTTAAAGAGCACTGACCTTGGTTGTGGGAGGTCGCGGGTTCAATCCCCGATCGGGTCATACCAAACAATCCCCGATCGGGTCATACCAAACACCATAACAGTGGTAGAATGGCTTTCCATCCTTGAAGCTTAGGGTCGTTAGAATAACGACAACCTTCACTGGTATCAGGATAAATCAATCATAACTACTGATAGTTTACCCAGGAAACGCATTGGAATTGTGGAAAGGTACGAAAATGACCAAACAAACAAGAAATTAATGACTGTTATACATACGCGTTCTCTAGAAACATCCGACAACCTTTGTCCGTTATGAACCGAGTTCGTAGGTACACAGACGAAGTTACGTAAAGAAAAATCCTTTTGTTGATTCTCTTGGAGTTCCGCTGACCATATCGAGTCGATCTGCAACGCCATGTTTACTCTTTTAGCGCCAATGATAATATTAACGTTTTCTCGAACATTAAACGTTACTTGAAATCTGCATTGTCTGCATTTTTTTTATCAAAATATTCCAAAACGCTTATTTCATGAAAAACAAGATCGCCCGATTTAAAAATGGAAGTGTCTTTTTTGGAACTTCGGAACTGTACTAGCTTATCTACGGCAGTTATTTAGGAAATGGCGAAATATGAAGATATAAAGCGAGAAGATATGAAATGCGTTCGCTTACGATACGGTAAATTCCAATTTCTTCTATGGAAATTTCTGGGAAAGAGAAGAAAAAAACTAGAGTGTTCAGTGATTTGTGTAATCGGTACTTTATCAGCGAGACATTTAAGTCTTGTGTAATACGTAATAGAGCCATGATGGATGAAGCCGAGTGCAAGGTGTCATCGTAAGAACAATCCATATCGTGCATAATACTAATGAGACGGTGTCAGGTCAAAGTGTTCCTTGTGTCCACTGTTTGAAGCAGACGACTTTTGGAAACATTGTTGAAATTTAATAGGCGATTTTTTCACGTAAATAGGTAATGTGTATGAACTTTGCTATACCATGTATCCAACAATTGTGTACAAAGTGGATTTTTTTATGCAGTCATGATACTCCTACGTTTTGATTGGACGAGAATAAAATATAAAAAAAATAAAAATATAAATATAAAGGAAATAATTAAATTTGATAATACGTACTCGATAAGGAACAAACACAAGTAACTTGATATGTTATAATTTGCGTGTAATAACACTCGTCGTCTATTTTTAAAATGAGTTCAAATAAAAACTGATAAGCTTTTACTGACTAACCGGATGTTACAAATCCAAATTTTTATAATATGACGTCATTCTATTATCTTAACGCAAATGATGAATAAATACCTTAACGGAAAACGACAAAAATTAGGAAAGGATAATTTGTCGTTACAAATATAGTTCCGTTAGTTATGGAATAATTTCATTGGAAGTACTTTATCAAGTCGATGATGTTTGTACCTTTCATCATTATTTCATGGATTTAAAATCTTGGACATATTTTTAAGTTGAATATATTCTTAACCAGATGATGATTTTTAGTTTATTTGCTTAGGACTGTAGGACTCGGGTTTGTCTGCCCTCTGCAAGGATTCGTCTCCAATGGTTCCTCTGTACGGGTTCATCTGTACGGGTTCGTCTGTACGGGTTCCTCTGTACGGGTTCCTCTGTACGGGTTCCTCTGTACGGGTTCCTCTGTACGGGTTCCTCTGCACGGGTTCGTATGTACGGGTTCGTCTGTACGGGTTCCTCTGTACGGGTTCGTATGTACGGGTTCGTCTGTACGGGTTCCTCTGTACGGGTTCGTATGTACGGGTTCCTCTGTACGGGTTCGTCTGTACGGGTTCCTCTGTACGGGTTCATCTGTACGGGTTCATCTGTACGGGTTTGTCTGCACGGGTTCGTATGTATGGGTTCCTCTGTACGGGTTCCTCTGTACGGGTTCATCTGTACGGGTTCCTCTGTACGGGTTCATCTGTACGGGTTCGTCTATACGGGTTCCTCTGTACGGGTTCCTCTGTACGGGTTCGTCTGTACGGGTTCCTCTGTACGGGTTCCTCTGTACGGGTTCCTCTGTACGGGTTCGTATGTACGGGTTCGTCTGTACGGGTTCGTCTGTACGGGTTCATCTGTACGGGTTCATCTGTACGGGTTCATCTGTACGGGTTCCTCTGCACGGGTTCGTCTGTACGGGTTCCTCTGTACGGGTTCCTCTGTACGGGTTCCTCTGTACGGGTTCATCTGTACGGGTTCCTCTGTACGGGTTCGTCTGTACGGGTTCGTCTGTACGGGTTCGTCTGTACGGGTTCGTCTGTACGGGTTCGTCTGTACGGGTTCGTCTGTACGGGTTCGTCTGTACGGGTTCGTCTGTACGGGTTCGTCTGTACGGGTTCGTCTGTACGGGTTCCTCTGTACGGGTTCCTCTGTACGGGTTCGTCTGTACGGGTTCGTCTGTACGGGTTCGTCTGTACGGGTTCCTCTGTACGGGTTCCTCTGTACGGGTTCCTCTGTACGGGTTCATCTGTACGGGTTCATCTGTACGGGTTCCTCTGTACGGGTTCGTCTGTACGGGTTCCTCTGTATGGGTTCCTCTGTACGGGTTCCTCTGTACGGGTTCATCTGTACGGGTTCATATGTACGGGTTCCTCTGTACGGGTTCCTCTGTACGGGTTCGTCTGTACGGGTTCCTCTGTATGGGTTCCTCTGTACGGGTTCCTCTGTACGGGTTCATCTGTACGGGTTCATATGTACGGGTTCCTCTGTACGGGTTCGTCTGTACGGGTTCGTCTGTACGGGTTCCTCTGTACGGGTTCGTCTGTACGGGTTCGTCTGTACGGGTTCGTCTGTACGGGTTCGTCTGTACGGGTTCCTCTGTACGGGTTCGTCGTTACGGGTTCCTCTGTACGGGTTCGTCTGTACGGGTTCCTCTGTACGGGTTCGTCTGTACAGGTTCATCTGTACGGGTTCATCTGTACGAGTTCACCTGTACGGGTTCATCTGTACGGGTTCCTCTGAACGGGTTCGGCTGTACGGGTTCGTCTGTACGGGTTCATATATACAGTTCCTCTGTACGGGTTTATCTGTACGGGTTTATCTGTACGGGTTTGTCTGAACGGATTCATTTGCACGGGTTCATCTGCACGGGCTCATTGACACGGGTTCTTCTGTACGGGTTCGTCTGTACGGGTTCGTCTGTACGGGTTCCTCTGTACGGGTTCCTCTGTACGGGTTCATCTGTACGGGTTCGTCTGTACGGGTTCGTCTGTACGGGTTCGTCTGTACGGGTTCCTCTGTACGGGTTCCTCTGTACGGGTTCATCTGTACGGGTTCATCTGTACGGGTTCCTCTGTACGGGTTCGTCTGTACGGGTTCCTCTGTACGGGTTCGTCTGTACGGGTTCCTCTGTACGGGTTCCTCTGTACGGGTTCATCTGTACGGGTTCATCTGTACGGGTTCCTCTGTACGGGTTCGTCTGTACGGGTTCCTCTGTACGGGTTCCTCTGTACGGGTTCCTCTGTACGGGTTCATCTGTACGGGTTCATATGTACGGGTTCCTCTGTACGGGTTCGTCTGTACGGGTTCGTCTGTACGGGTTCCTCTGTACGGGTTCGTCTGTACGGGTTCGTCTGTACGGGTTCGTCTGTACGGGTTCGTCTGTACGGGTTCCTCTGTACGGGTTCGTCTGTACGGGTTCCTCTGTACGGGTTCGTCTGCACGGGTTCGTCTTTGCGGGTTCCTCTGTACGGGTTCGTCTGTACGGGTTCCTCTGTACGGGTTCGTCTGTACAGGTTCATCTGTACGGGTTCATCTGTACGAGTTCACCTGTACGGGTTCATCTGTACGGGTTCCTCTGTACGGGTTCGGCTGTACGGGTTCGTCTGTACGGGTTCATATATACAGTTCCTCTGTACGGGTTTATCTGTACGAGTTTATCTGTACGGGTTTGTCTGAACGGATTCATTTGCACGGGTTCATCTGCACGGGCTCATTGACACGGGTTCTTCTGAACGGGTTCGGCTGCACGGGTTCGTCTGCACAGATTCGTCTGCACAGATTCGTCTGCACAGATTCGTCTGCACAGATTCGTCTGCACAGATTCATCTGTACGGATTCGTCTGCACAGATTCGTCTGTACGGATTCGTTTGAATGGATTCGTCTCTACGGATTCGTCTAAACGGATTCATCTGAACGGATTCGTCTAAACAGATTCATCTGAACGGATTTGTCTAAACAGATTCGTCTAAACAGATTCGTCTGAACGAATTCGTCTGAATGGAGTCGTCTGCGAGGGTTCGTCTGGGCTCGGCTGCTATGCCTTATCTGCACGTGTTATGCTTCAGAGGATAGTCTGCACTATAACAATGTAATTAGTTCGTATATAACGGAACCAGTTCATTCGGACACCAACCTTTGTTTTCAAAAATATATCGTATGTGGGAAAGGGTTTATTTAGGGGAAACTAGTCAAATAAATATTGTATGTGGGAAAGGGTTTATTTAGGGGATGCTAGTCAAATAAATATATGTGGGAAAGGGCTAATTTAGGGGAAACTAGTCAAATAAATATTGTATGAGGGAAAGGGTTTATTTAGGGGATGCTAGTCAAATAAATATATGTGGGAAAGGGCTAATTTAGGGGAAACTAGTCAAATAAATATTGTATGAGGGAAAGGGTTTATTTAGGGGATGCTAGTCAAATAAATATTGTATGTGGGAAAGGGCTAATTTAGGGGAAACTAGTCAAATAAATATTATATGTGGGAAAGGGTATATTTAGGGGATGCTAGTCAAATAAATATTGTATGTGGGAAAGGGCTAATTTAGGGGAAACTAGTCAAATAAATATTATATGTGGGAAAGGGCTAATTTAGGGGAAATAGTCTAATAAATATTGTATGTGGGAAAGGGTTTATTAAAGAGAAATAGTCTAATAAATATTGTATGAGGGAAAGGGTTTATTTAGGGGATGCTAGTCAAATAAATATATGTGGGAAAGGGCTAATTTAGGGGAAACTAGTCAAATAAATATTGTATGAGGGAAAGGGTTTATTTAGGGGATGCTAGTCAAATAAATATTGTATGTGGGAAAGGGCTAATTTAGGGGAAACTAGTCAAATAAATATTATATGTGGGAAAGGGTATATTTAGGGGATGCTAGTCAAATAAATATTGTATGTGGGAAAGGGCTAATTTAGGGGAAACTAGTCAAATAAATATTATATGTGGGAAAGGGCTAATTTAGGGGAAATAGTCTAATAAATATTGTATGTGGGAAAGGGTTTATTAAAGGGAAATAGTCTAATAAATATTGTATGTGGGAAAGGGTTTATTAAAGGGAAATAGTCAAATAAATATTGTATGTGGGAAAGGGCTAATTTAGGGGATGCTAGTCAAATAAATATTGTATGTGGGAAAGGGCTAATTTAGGGGATGCTAGTCAAATAAATATTGTATGTGGGAAAGGGTATATTTAGGGGAAACTTTTCAAATATATATTTTATGTGGGAAAGGCTTAATTTAGATGAAACTAGTCAAATATTTTTTGTATGTGGAAAAGCTTTAATTTAGGGGAAATAGTCTAATAAATATTGTATGTGGGAAAGGGTTTATTAAAGGGAAATAGTCTCATAAATATTGTATGTGGGAAAGGGTTTATTAAAGGGAAATAGTCTAATAAATATTGTATGTGGGAAAGGGTTTATTAAAGGGAAATAGTCTAATAAATATTGTATGTGGGAAAGGGTTTATTAAAGGGAAATAGTCTAATAAATATTGTATATGGGGAAGGGTTTATTAAAGAGAAATAGTCTAATAAATATTGTATGTGGGAAAGGGTTTATTAAAGGGAAATAGTCTAATAAATATTGTATGTGGGAAAGGGTTTATTAAAGGGAAATAGTCTAATAAATATTGTATATGGGGAAGGGTTTATTAAAGGGAAATAGTCTAATAAATATTGTATGTGGGAAAGGGTTTATTAAAGGGAAATAGTCTAATAAATATTGTATGTGGGAAAGGGTTTATTAAAGGGAAATAGTCTAATAAATATTGTATATGGGGAAGGGTTTATTAAAGGGAAATAGTCTAATAAATATTGTATATGGGGAAGGGTTTATTAAAGAGAAATAGTCTAATAAATATTGTATGTGGGAAAGGGTTTATTAAAGGGAAATAGTCTAATAAATATTGTATGTGGGAAAGGGTTTATTAAAGGGAAATAGTCTAATAAATATTGTATGTGGGAAAGGGTTTATTAAAGGGAAATAGTCTAATAAATATTGTATGTGGGAAAGGCTTGGTTAATGTAGAGGAAACTAGTCAAATAATTATTGTATTTGGGAAAGGGTTAATTTAGGGAAAACTAGTCAAGGTCCCATTTTTTCGCAGATCGCCGAGACACAACTACAGTAAATGTCTCATCTCTGGACGAATCAATTTGAATTCTAATAACCTGTCATTTTTCAAGTGATGCGCTTTTAGACATTAATGTCTTGTGAATATAAAGTTGACCATTTCTGTCGGTTTTTATGTAATATATCCTTCTCCTTCGGATTAAATTAAGTTGAGCCAATTTTCTCATTCATTTCATTAAATTCAGAATAATCTTCACTGCCTATGTGATGTTGTGGTAGAGCATCCACCTCGGATGCGGGAGGTCGCGGGTCCGATACCTGGCTACGTCAAATCAAAGATTTTGATAATGGTAGTAATGATGCTCAAGTTAGAATTACTACTGACTCGCTGGTGTCATGTTTAGTAGAGCGGAAGTACTGGTAATTTATCTCTCAAAAATGACGTTATGGTACTGAAAATGCGTAAAACACCATACAAACAAACAAACAAGAGGCCCAAGAGGGCCAGTATCGCTCCACGGCCATTAGGCAACAATTAAATCTCCAAACAGTCCCGCCCCCTGATGGCCATATGTATGACCAATCAACATGGCTTAAAGGAATCTGATAGAGGGTCATCCTAGGAACAGTTCTAGAAAATTATTTGAAAATCAGCCCGAAACCTTCGAAGGAGAAGATTTTTTAAGTTTTCACATAAGCCATATAAGGCAAAATAGCCCCGCCGCCCTGGCGGCCATAGCTTTCGACCAATTAACATGGCTTGAAGGAATCTGATAGAGGGTCACCCTAGGAACATTTATATAAAATTATTAGAAAATCAGCCTGACACTTTTGGAGGTAAAGATGATTTTCCGACTAATCAACATGGCTTGAAGGAATCTGATAGAGGGTCTCCAAAGGAACATTTCTACAAAATTATTTGAAAATTTGCCAAACACTTTTGGAGGTAAAGACATTTTAAGTTTTCACTATAGCCATATAAGGCCAAATAGCCCCGCCCCTGGCGGCCATGTTTTTCGACCAATCAACTTGGCTTGATGGAATCTGATAGAGGGTCACCCAAGGAACATTTCTACAAAATTATTTGAAAATCGGCCTGACACTTTCGGAGGAGAAGTTTTCACTTCAAAATTGTGCATGGATCCAAAAGATTTGAAGGAAATTAGGAGAGGACATTGAGCGGATGCTTCCTAGGAAGTTTCATCCCAATTGGCCAAGTGGTTAGGGAGAAAAAGTTGAAGGAATCTGATAGAGGGTCACCCTAGGAACATTTATATAAAATTATTAGAAAATCAGCCTGACACTTTTGGAGGTAAAGATGATTTTCCGACTAATCAACATGGCTTGGAGAAAAAGTTGTTTAAAGCAAAATGTTAACGCACGCACGAACGCACGCACGCACGACGGACAATTCGCCATGACATTAGATCGACAGGCTTTCAGCCAGTGGAGCTAAAAACGAAAGCAGAATTTTGAAAGTTATTTATTAGATATTAATTAAATGCAAATAATGCTCTTGACGGGCATTAGAAACCTTTATAATTTACCCTGGAAGGATTCATTTTAAGTTAGAGTATATGATATTAATGTGAAAAATGGAAACATGATAGATATTAATATATTTAGATAATGAATTCAATGTAACTTAATGCATTTTTCTTCTAAAATGACCATATTTAACTTCATATACGTTTTCTGTTTTTTGTTTTTTGTTTACTAGTCGGATCACCTGCTCCTTGTCGGAATGCATGCAAAAATAAAGGTGGATACGGGTTCTATGGTCATCCTTATTTTATGAAGATAATGTAACATAAACTCTGTATATTTGAGCTTGCTAGTTGTAAATGAACGATGCTTCGAGACATTGCATGTCGTTCAACTCTCGAGTATTGCTCGTATGTGAAAGCAACTAACTGCACCATTGAAAGCCTCATCCGAATTTCCCCTAAAAGGATGTCGATTAGCATCAGACGATTTAACACGTCGTCTAATATACAGCAGGCACGAATGTTCAAAATAACTAGCTTGTTTACTTGCACTGATGATAAACAACCGCAAACAAGTTTAACGCGTGTGTACTCGAATCGGATGGTCGGACTGTCTGCTCTTTATTCGTCAGACAGACATATAGACTTCATATGAACTAATTCTGCAGTTTTTAATATGGGCGGTGGTCAAGGAAACCAACATTAACGTACAAAAAAACCATATTGTCAGAAACCTGTCTCGGCATCCATGCTAAAGGATCATTTCTCTAAACCTTCTCTCGACTAATTGGCGCTGACTTATCTGGAATATTAACGTTATTTTATGTAGAACGACGCTCATAATTTGTTAATACAATCAAAGTACTATTTCACCAATCTCGGCTTTCGCCAGGATTGGTCTGTACATTTACATGAGCCGGGGCTGGAGGTTACTGTTGACGCTCTGATAGGACGTCAATGAAACACACCACACCTACAGGTAGAGGGAGATACTGTTAGTGTGTGGGGAAGGTGAAGCTTGTAAGTTTATATAAAGTGTAGGCGAAAAATCGCAATTAAACTCAATTCCAATTATTTTATTATGTAAGTCGACCCTAGATGTGTAATTTGCCAAACCAAATACAAACCAAATGCTTGAACAATCAAAAACATGACTTCAAAGTAGCAAAACTAAGATTCAGAGACAATTTCTGAATATCAAGATTTTTTAAAAATACTTATTTCTTATATCCTTATTTTGGGACAAGTCAAGATAAAGTTGTAATCACTGTCTGTATACCTACCACTTTCAACAGCTAGTTTATGATCTGATATACGTTGTGTCTTTTTCAAACAAATTCTTAATCTATCTTTCTTTATATTTCATGTTAAATTTAAATTCGAAAGACGTTTAAAAATCGTTAAATGATGTGCGTATTCACA
Organism: Serripes groenlandicus; assembly: GCA_031761405.1. Lineage (NCBI taxonomy): Eukaryota > Metazoa > Mollusca > Bivalvia > Cardiida > Cardiidae > Serripes > Serripes groenlandicus. The sequence continues at coordinate 3,808,269 of JASEVX010000011.1, forward strand.
GGATCACCTGGATATGCACTATGCGAACTTGCAATAAGACCCCCGAAACAGCAGATCAATCTACACTCCCTTTCAGTTTTATTGTTAGAATTTCGAATGCAATGCTACCATAGTTAAACGTGAGATATTGAAGTCACGTGAAGTAAACGACTGAGACCAACATGTATATCATATAAGTACGCCAGAAAAATAGTGCAATAAATTATGAACTGAATTACAAATGAAAACATGAACAAAAGTCAAATAATTAAAATAAATTCCACTTATCTTAGGTACCATAATACAATTACATTGATTGATTGATTGGGGTTTAACGCCGTTTTTAACAATTTCGCAGTCATATCACGGCGGCCAGTTCACCTACTCATGTGTTTCCTGGTTTTCCAACACCAGTACTCCACACAACAATCTTCCCAAACAACTGGCTGCTTTTCCACATAGACTTAGCCCATTGGTGGAAGACGAATGACGCATGTCGCAATGACTTTTGTCAAACGTCGGAAAGAAAGTTGGCCGAGCCGGGATTCGAACTCACAACCCCTGGATTGACAGCCATCGTCGTTACCGACTGAGCTACCGGGACTCGACAATACAATTACAAGTCTCTGAATGTGTAAATATCACATGTAAGTTTAAGAAAGGATAAGGATATCACTACGCGCTCCCACCCCCTTGCAGTGTGTACAATCGCCAATAACAAATTACCCTTTGTAAATTGAAACCCTTTGTTCCTCTCGTAACAGAAATAGTTGAAAACATATATTCCTTCTGAGAAACTAGATTTGTTTGTGATATTTAAAAAGCGGTTTTCCCCACTTGAAGATACATTTGCTGCAGAAAACCTTTGGAAATATTTTGGCAAATGTAAACATTGTGCGGTATATTTATTTTCTACGGAGAACTTGCTGCGGTATGAGTGAAATTTAGCCAATTTTTAAAAAATCTCCTCTGAATTAGCTTGTTTGATACCAAATTTATATGCTATAATGATATCATTGGATAACTGTCTACAAATATAATCATATTGATTGAATGTTAAACACGGCAACCAGGCAGTATAAGTAAAGGTGCAAAATTACAACATTTTAAAACTACGTTCTTATGAAAGGGCTTGTCTGATTTCAAGATAATTTAGGAACATTGTTCATGCAGTGACCAACTATATGTACATGTTTAAAGTCATAGAAACCAAGCGGTATATAAAAGGAGGGAAAATTGAAGGTTTAGCTTCAAATAACATCTCATCCTTATCCACTGAACAACAAAAAAACAAGGAATATTTTCTTTTGTCGGTCACTTTCTTAATTATGTTAAAATAAATGTGTAGAACCCTTGTTTGTGCGATATCTGAGAATGGGAGTCAATTCCCAATATTTAACATTCTTGTCCGATTCCAGTTATTTAGTAGAAACGTTCCTTCAGAAACTCTCTACGAAAATAAACCTTTTAAACTCTAATCTCATGAAAATGCTTGCTTATATGTTCCCTCGGTTCCCTCTTCATTATTATTTAAGCCATATTGATTGGTTGAAAGACAAAGTTACCAGGCGGCATCAGAAAAGGGGTAATTTGAACGTTTAGCTTCAAATAATAACTCATCCTAATCCACTGGGAAACTTCACAGGGATTTTCCTTTGATGGTCCTCTTTTAAATGTGTTCCAAGATATAAATACAAACATTTTTTTGCTGCGGCAGCAGGTACGAAATAAAATGGCTTAATTCTTCTTCTCTGAATCCGCTTGTCAGATTCCAAGATAGTTTGGTATACATGTTTCTTAGTGACGCTCTACAACATTTGTTTAAGCCGTATTGACTGGTTGAAAAACGTGATAGCCAGACGACATCAGAAAAGGTGCAATCTGACAAAACTTAATAGTTCCTTTTCTTTTCAAGTTTTGTCTGATTTCAAGATACATTTGTAATTTGTTCAAGCCATATTGATTGGTTTGAAAAGATAGCTGTCATGCTGCATCATAATAGGGATAACATGCCAAACCATTGGACTGAAATTAACCAAACTTCACGGGAATGTTAGTTTGGTGGTCCTCGTACAAACTGTTCAAATATTCATATCATAACAAATGTCATTTATTGATAAGTTTCATTTACAGTGTCCACTCATTCACTGTTAATTGAATTGTCTCCTATATGAGTAGTTACAGTTAAGCTACATAGCTATCACTCATGTGGTCGATTCAGGACCACGCTATCACTCAGGTGGTCGATTCAGGACCACGCTATCACTCAGGTGGTCGATTCAGGACCACGCTATCACTCAGGTGGTCGAGTCAGGACCACGCTATCACTCAGGTGGTCAAGTCAGGACCACGCTATCACTCAGCTGGTCGAGTCAGGACCACGCTATCACTCAGGTGGTCGAGTCAGGACCACGCTATCACTCAGCTGGTCGATTCAGGACCACGCTATCACTCATGTGGTCGATTCAGGACCACGCTATCACTCATGTGGTCGATTCAGGACCACGCTATCACTCAGCTGGTCGATTCAGGACCACGCTATCACTCAGCTGGTCGATTCAGGACCACGCTATCACTCAGGTGGTCGATTCAGGACCACGTTATCACTCAGCTGGTCGATTCAGGACCACGCTATCACTCAGGTGGTCGATTCAGGACCACGCTATCACTCAGGTGGTCGATTCAGGACCACGCTATCACTCTGCTGGTCGATTCAGGACCACGCTATCACTCTGCTGGTCGATTCAGGACCACGCTATCACTCAGCTGGTCGATTCAGGACCACGCTATCACTCAGCTGGTCGATTCAGGACCACGCTATCACTCAGCTGGTCGATTCAGGACCACGCTTTCACTCAGCTGGCCGATTCAGGACCACGCTATCACTCAGCTGGTCGATTCAGGACCACGCTTTCACTCAGCTGGTCGATTCAGGACCACGCTATCACTCAGCTGGTCGATTCAGGACCACGCTATCACTCAGCTGGTCGATTCAGGACCACGCTATCACTCAGCTGGTCGATTCAGGACCACGCTATCACTCAGCTGGTCGATTCAGGACCACGCTATCACTCAGGTGGTCGATTCAGGACCACGATATCACTCAGCTGGTCGATTCAGGACCACGCTATCACTCAGCTGGTCGATTCAGGACCACGATATCACTCAGCTGGTCGATTCAGGACCACGCTATCACTCAGCTGGTCGATTCAGGACCACGCTATCACTCAGCTGGTCGATTCAGGACCACGCTATCACTCAGCTGGTCGATTCAGGACCACGATATCACTCAGCTGGTCGATTCAGGACCACGCTATCACTCAGCTAGTCGATTCAGGACCACGCTATCACTCAGCTGGTCGATTCAGGACCACGCTATCACTCAGCTGGTCGATTCAGGACCACGCTATCACTCAGCTGGTCGATTCAGGACCACGCTATCACTCAGCTGGTCGATTCAGGACCACGCTATCACTCAGCTGGTCGATTCAGTACCACGCTATCACTCAGCTGGTCGATTCAGGACCACGCTATCACTCAGCTGGTCGATCCAGGACCACGCTATCACTCAGCTAGTCGATTCAGGACCACGCTATCACTCAGCTGGTCGATTCAGGACCACGCTATCACTCAGCTGGTCGATTCAGGACCACGCTATCACTCAGCTGGTCGATTCAGGACCACGCTATCACTCAGCTGGTCGATTCAGGACCACGCTATCACTCAGCTGGTCGATTCAGTACCACGCTATCACTCAGCTGGTCGATTCAGGACCACGCTATCACTCAGCTGGTCGATCCAGGACCACGCTATCACTCAGCTGGTCGATTCAAGACCACGCTATCACTCAGCTGGTCGATTCAGGACCACGCTATCACTCAGCTGGTCGATTCAGGACCACGATATCACTCAGCTGGTCGATTCAGGACCACGCTATCACTCAGGTGGTCGATTCAGGACCACGCTATCACTCAGGTGGTCGATTCAGGACCACGCTATCACTCAGGTGGTCGATTCAGGACCACGCTATCACTCAGGTGGTCGAGTCAGGACCACGCTATCACTCAGGTGGTCAAGTCAGGACCACGCTATCACTCAGCTGGTCGAGTCAGGACCACGCTATCACTCAGGTGGTCGAGTCAGGACCACACTATCACTCAGCTGGTCGATTCAGGACCACGCTATCACTCATGTGGTCGATTCAGGACCACGCTATCACTCATGTGGTCGATTCAGGACCACGCTATCACTCAGCTGGTCGATTCAGGACCACGCTATCACTCAGCTGGTCGATTCAGGACCACGCTATCACTCAGCTGGTCGATTCAGGACCACGTTATCACTCAGCTGGTCGATTCAGGACCACGCTATCACTCAGGTGGTCGATTCAGGACCACGCTATCACTCAGGTGGTCGATTCAGGACCACGCTATCACTCTGCTGGTCGATTCAGGACCACGCTATCACTCTGCTGGTCGATTCAGGACCACGCTATCACTCAGCTGGTCGATTCAGGACCACGCTATCACTCAGCTGGTCGATTCAGGACCACGCTATCACTCAGCTGGTCGATTCAGGACCACGCTTTCACTCAGCTGGCCGATTCAGGACCACGCTATCACTCAGCTGGTCGATTCAGGACCACGCTTTCACTCAGCTGGTCGATTCAGGACCACGCTATCACTCAGCTGGTCGATTCAGGACCACGCTATCACTCAGCTGGTCGATTCAGGACCACGCTATCACTCAGCTGGTCGATTCAGGACCACGCTATCACTCAGCTGGTCGATTCAGGACCACGCTATCACTCAGGTGGTCGATTCAGGACCACGATATCACTCAGCTGGTCGATTCAGGACCACGCTATCACTCAGCTGGTCGATTCAGGACCACGATATCACTCAGCTGGTCGATTCAGGACCACGCTATCACTCAGCTGGTCGATTCAGGACCACGCTATCACTCAGCTGGTCGATTCAGGACCACGCTATCACTCAGCTGGTCGATTCAGGACCACGCTATCACTCAGCTGGTCGATTCAGGACCACGATATCACTCAGCTGGTCGATTCAGGACCACGCTATCACTCAGCTAGTCGATTCAGGACCACGCTATCACTCAGCTGGTCGATTCAGGACCACGCTATCACTCAGCTGGTCGATTCAGGACCACGCTATCACTCAGCTGGTCGATTCAGGACCACGCTATCACTCAGCTGGTCGATTCAGGACCACGCTATCACTCAGCTGGTCGATTCAGTACCACGCTATCACTCAGCTGGTCGATTCAGGACCACGCTATCACTCAGCTGGTCGATCCAGGACCACGCTATCACTCAGCTAGTCGATTCAGGACCACGCTATCACTCAGCTGGTCGATTCAGGACCACGCTATCACTCAGCTGGTCGATTCAGGACCACGCTATCACTCAGCTGGTCGATTCAGGACCACGCTATCACTCAGCTGGTCGATTCAGGACCACGCTATCACTCAGCTGGTCGATTCAGTACCACGCTATCACTCAGCTGGTCGATTCAGGACCACGCTATCACTCAGCTGGTCGATCCAGGACCACGCTATCACTCAGCTGGTCGATTCAAGACCACGCTATCACTCAGCTGGTCGATTCAGGACCACGCTATCACTCAGCTGGTCGATTCAGGACCACGATATCACTCAGCTGGTCGATTCAGGACCACGCTATCACTCAGGTGGTCGATTCAGGACCACGCTATCACTCAGGTGGTCGATTCAGGACCACGCTATCACTCAGGTGGTCGATTCAGGACCACGCTATCACTCAGGTGGTCGAGTCAGGACCACGCTATCACTCAGGTGGTCAAGTCAGGACCACGCTATCACTCAGCTGGTCGAGTCAGGACCACGCTATCACTCAGGTGGTCGAGTCAGGACCACACTATCACTCAGCTGGTCGATTCAGGACCACGCTATCACTCATGTGGTCGATTCAGGACCACGCTATCACTCATGTGGTCGATTCAGGACCACGCTATCACTCAGGTGGTCAATTCAGGACCACGCTATCACTCAACTGGTCGATTCAGGACCACGCTATCACTCAGGTGGTCGATTCAGGACCACGTTATCACTCAGCTGGTCGATTCAGGACCACGCTATCACTCAGGTGGTCGATTCAGGACCACGCTATCACTCAGCTGGTCGATTCAGAACCACGCTATCACTCAGCTGGTCGATTCAGGACCACGCTATCACTCAGCTGGTCGATTCAGGACCACGCTATCACTCAGCTGGTCGATTCAGGACCACGCTATCACTCAGCTGGTCGATTCAGTACCACGCTATCACTCAGGTGGTCGATTCAGGACCACGCTATCACTCAGCTGGTCGATTCAGGACCACGCTATCACTCAGCTGGTCGATTCAGGACCACGCTATCACTCAGCTGGTCGATTCAGGACCACGCTATCACTCAGCTGGTCGATTCAGGACCACGCTATCACTCAGCTGGTCGATTCAGGACCACGATATCACTCAGCTGGTCGATTCAGGACCACGCTATCACTCAGGTGGTCGATTCAGGACCACGCTATCACTCAGGTGGTCGATTCAGGACCACGCTATCACTCAGGTAGTCGATTCAGGACCACGCTATCACTCAGGTGGTCGATTCAGGACCACGCTTGCACTCAGGTGGTCGATTCAGGACCACGCTATCACTCAGCTGGTCGATTCAGGACCACGCTATCACTCAGGTGGTCGATTCAGGACCACGCTTGCACCCAGGTGGTCGATTCAGGACCACGCTTGCACTCTGTTTTGGATTTGCACAACTCTTTTGTACATCATAACATTGTTTTTGGTTTAGACCTTTTAATATTAATCTGTTTATTTTTATACAAATTGTCTGTCAAAATAGAAGCTTGCAATCAATTTCGTTTAACAGACGCTAAAATATAGTATAATACTGGAGATAGACAACCTGAAGATCATTCAAAACACAACTGTTTTGGTAGATTACACTTCTAAGCTTACTGTTAATAGATTGCATTTCCTGAATGCATCATTTAGTTTAGACCTATTTATTTTACATCCATTGCAAAACAAGCTTTCAGCTTATATTAATCACGCTAAATGTCTGCTTTCTGGAGAATTAACCAGTTTTCGCGCCGTTTGTGTGGAAATACGCCAAAGTCAGAACCTGCTTATCAGGGCACTTGAACCTGGGACATTTGGTACGAGAGGCTAACGCTCTACCTCTGCACCACTGATTTATGTAGAGCTATTGGGTAGTATGATAATTAAACAATTATTATGTGGACCGATGCAGTATTTTTTTAAGATAAATATTTCTATATTCACTTCTCCATCTCCTCTTAACCGATCACAATTTTACATTTAGTACTTTCAGTACTTTGATTATTTAAAACATGGCATTAAATATTAATACGTCGTGAAAAATTCCAGGTTAAAACAATGACGATGTAAATATAGCAGGGTTTTGATTATATTCGGGCTATTTGACGATGTAAATTTGGCATGGGTTTGATTATATTCGGGCTATTTGACGATGTAAATATAGCATGGGTTTGATTATATTCGTGCTATTTGACGATGTTAATATAGCAGGGTTTTGATTATATTCGTGCTATTTGACGATGTAAATATAGCATGGGTTTGATTATATTCGGGCTATTTGACGATGTAAATATAGCATTGTTGTGATTATATACGGGCTATTTGACGATGTAAATATAGCATGGTTTTGATTATATACGGGCTATTTGACGATGTAAAGATAGCATGGTTTTGATTATATACAGGCTATTTGACGATGTAAATATAGCATGGTTTTGATTATATTCGGGCTATTTGACAATGTAAATATAGCATGGGTTTTGATTATATACGGGCTATTTGACGATGTAAATATAGCATGGTTTTGATTATATACGGGCTATTTGACGATGTAAATATAGCATGGTTTTGATTATATTCGGGCTATTTGACGATGTAAATATAGCATGGTTTTGTTTATATTCGGGCTATTTGACGATGTAAATATAGCATGGTTTTGATTATATACGGGCGATTTGACGATGTAAATATAGCATGGGTTTGATTATATTCGGGCTATTTGACGATGTAAATATAGCATGGTTTTGATTATATACGGGCTATTTGACGATGTAAATATAGCATTTTTTTGATTATATACGGGCTATTTGACGATGTAAATATAGCATGGTTTTGATTATATTCGGGCTATTTGACGATGTAAATATAGCAGGGTTTTGTTTATATACGGGCTATTTGACGATGTAAATATAGCATTGTTTTGATTATATTCGGGCTATTTGACGATGTAAATATAGCATGGTTTTGATTATAATCGGGCTATTTGACGATGTAAATATAGCAGGGTTTTGATTATATACGGGCTATTTGACGATGTAAATATAGCATTGTTTTGATTATATACGAGCTATTTGACGATGTAAATATAGCAGGGTTTTGATTATATACGGGCTATTTGACGATGTAAATATAGCATTGTTTTGATTATATTCGGGCTATTTGACGATGTAAATATAGCATGGTTTTGATTATATTCGGGCTATTTGACGATGTAAATATAGCATTGTTGTGATTATATACGGGCTATTTGACGATGTAAATATAGCAGGGTTTTGATTATATTTGGGCTATTTGACGATGTAAATATAGCATTGTTGTGATTATATTCGGGCTATTTGACGATGTAAATATAGCATGGGTTTGATTATATTCGGGCTATTTGACGATGTAAATATAGCAGGGTTTTGATTATATTCGGGCTATTTGACGATGTAAATAAAGCATTGTTGTGATTATATTCGAGCTATTTGACGATGTAAATATAGCATGGTTTTGATTATATTCGGGCTATTTGACGATGTAAATATAGCATTGTTGTGATTATATTCGGGCTATTTGACGATGTAAATATAGCATGGGTTTGATTATATTCGGGCTATTTGACGATGTAAATATAGCAGGGTTTTGATTATATTCGGGCTATTTGACGATGTAAATATAGCATGGGTTTGATTATATTCGGGCTATTTGACGATGTAAATATAGCAGGGTTTTGATTATATTCGGGCTATTTGACGATTTAAATATAGCATGGTTTTGATTATATTCGGGCTATTTGACGATGTAAATATAGCATGGTTTTGATTATATACGGGCTATTTGACGATGTAAATATAGCATGGGTTTGATTATATACGGGCTATTTGACGATGTAAATATAGCAGGGTTTTGATTATATTGGGGCTATTTGACGATGTAAATATAGCATGGGTTTGATTATATACGGGCTATTTGACGATGTAAATATAGCATTGTTGTGATTATATACGGGCTATTTGACGATGTAAATATAGCAGGGTTTTGATTATATTCGGGCTATTTGACGATGTAAATATAGCATGGGTTTGATTATATACGGGCTATTTGACGATGTAAATATAGCATTGTTTTGATTATATACGGGCTATTTGACGATGTAAATATAGCAGGGTTTTGATTATATTCGGGCTTTTTGACGATGTAAATATAGCATGGTTTTGATTATATACGGGCTATTTGACGATGTAAATATAGCAGGGTTTTGATTATATACGGGCTATTTGACGATGAAAATATAGCATTGTTGTGATTATATACGGGCTATTTGACGATGTAAATATAGCATTGTTGTGATTATATACGGGCTATTTGACGATGTAAATATAGCATGGTTTTGATTATATTCGGGCTATTTGACGATGTAAATATAGCAGGGTTTTGATTATATTCGGGCTATTTGACGATGTAAATATAGCATGGTTTTGATTATATACGGGCTATTTGACGATGTAAATATAGCAGGGTTTTGATTATATTCGGGCTATTTGACGATGTAAATATAGCATTGTTGTGATTATATACGAGCTGTTTGACGATGTAAATATAGCAGGGTTTTGATTATATACGGGCTATTTGACGATGTAAATATAGAAGGGTTTTGATTATATTCGGGCTATTTGACGATGTAGGATTAAACTATCAGAACAGACATACATTTTGGCCTCGGTTCTATTTTATAATGGCGTGTTTGGATTGGTTTATCCTATGATGCTCTCTCGAATTCGCGACGCGTACTGCTGACTATATTCAATTTGGAGCGTAATTGAACATAATTTACACAGAGGTATCGCATGAAAAGGGGTATCTCAAGATTTAATGAAAGTTTTGCTAACAAAAATGATCTTCCAGTATAACAGGGACTCATGTGTGAGTTCTATCAACATGCTAATTATTAGAATTTTTTTTTTGCTGAGAATAATAACCATCTTTCATACGCATTCTGACGCTTAATAATCAGACGGATTTTGAAATCATTGTTGCAAAAGAAGAAATTACCCATGATGCTCTAATAATCATACTTTCATTAACAGAGATTTTCCTATATTTTTCTGGATGCTAATTCGTCGTAGAAAGAGTTACTTGAAAGAAGAATACTATTTCGTATTGAAAGAGGGAATATTCAAACTTGTTTTTCTCTCGCAATACGAATAACTATATACACCTTGGCTCTTCAGAGAAATACATTTAGTGGGTTTGTTTCCCCATAGGGTGCCTCGTTACTAAAACATATATAATCTGACTTAGAATATTTCCGATTTAAAAAAAATGACGATTTCGATATGCGCGTATAAATATAAATATTCACCTTTTAGACGAACTGACACATTTTAGATAACACACATGTGTGCGTTTTCAACCTTGATGCGGTTCTAACGGACTCAACATGAAGTTGTCCTATCCTGCACTACATGCCATTATACAAGACACTGCTGTCACTAAATTATCAATGTGGTGACAAGAAATGTTGCCACACAGGGCCTCAGAAATTAACTCAATGTCCTAAATATGACTTCTTATTGGTCGATTTGGAGCAAAAATTAGCTTATGATCATTCAGATACTTGATTACAATTTATTGGTACAGAGTAAACTTTTATAGATTTGGAGCCTCAGTTGCGTAAATGAGTGACCGCCTCGGTAGTGGAGTGATGCAGCGGTCCACCTCGGATGCTGGGTCATACGTAAATACTTTTAAAATGGTTGTATTCGCTTTCCCTCCTTGTAGCTCAGTACTATTGGCTAGCATTACAACTGACTCGCTGATGTCAGAATAAATGGACCAGTATTACTGATATAAGTAAACAACTGTGGAAAGTCATACAAACGAACAAACAAAGCAGAACTGAGTCAACAGCTTGTCGAAACTCGTACATAATAATACAAATCACAGGAATCAAACAAAGTAAGGATTATGATGGACGCTTAGAGGCTTTAGGAGGCTTCTTCCTTACTTAGGCAAACTGTACATTAGTCCTTTTCTTGTAAAGAGGTGTCGTAAATGTTGTTTTCTTGTAAAGAGGTGTCGTAAATGTTGTTTTCTTGTAAAGAGGTGTCGTAAATGTTGTTTTCTTGTAAAGAGGTGTCATAAATGCTGTTTTCTTGTAAAGAGGTGTCGTAAATGTTGCCGAGGTCGTTAAATGACATTATTTACTGTTCGTAATGTCATTGTGTTTTCGACCACCTCGGTTGTGCAGTGGTTGAACGTCCGCCTCAGTTGCGGGATGTAACGGGTTCGATTATCGGCCTTGTCATACCAAGGACTTCAAAAAGGGTGATCAGGCTTGTGGCGTTAGCATTACGCCTGTCTGGCTGGTGTTAACTGGACGAGTAGTGCTGATAACTTACCGTGTTATAACTACATAAATGAAAAGATGAAATCGACGTTAAACAACATACAACACATATAACAAGTTGTTCTTCTATTACCAGGATTACATGCGATGAAATACAGACTCCTTCAATTATGACGCAGATCGCGTATTAGCTGAGACACTGATCTAATTTTCTTGTCACACTTTGACACCTACATTTATTGCATCGACTTGTCCATCACTTTATCTTTACCACATATACATACAGAAGATTTCTATGGACTTTGCAGAAAAAGACATTTGAAAACATCATTGTAAAATGTGTAAATGGCTTATAATGAGCAATTTCTCCTTTCGCCTCAATGTTTTAAACTCCATTCAATAAGTAAACTTACATAATTTGCCTGTATTAATTTAAAGTCTTCTGCTTCATTTGTCCATCACTTTATCATAGTCCTTTCCAAGCCCGGTAACACAGTCAGTAGTCAATCAGTCAGAGCCTTCAAGCCCCAGCTCGGCCAGTATTCTTTTCTATGTTTGACAAAAGTCACTGCATACATGCGTCATTCCGTCTTAAAGTAGCTAACATTCTGTTAGGAAAAGTAGCCAGTTGCTTTGAAAGACAGATATGTTGGATTATTGGTGTGAGAAATACAGGAAATATATAAGCATGTCAACGGATCGTCTCGATATGATTGAAGACTAGTGAAAAACGGCGATCCAAATCAATTAATCAAACATTGGTTTACCTTAAATCTTTCCGATAGGCAGAGCATTTCGCCAAACAGACACCAGACACGCTGGTTAAAACATTGTGATGATAGGAGGAAAAACGAATAATTAGACTTTTGGCATCGTGTTTTCGGCTTTATTAATTACATTTACCACAGTTTATCTCATTTGATCTCCTATGACTGGCTGATGTCAATGATTGTTGGCCTAGCATTGTGTCTGACTCGCTGATGTCAATGATTGTTGGCCTAGCATTGTGTCTGACTCGCTGGCGTCAATGATTGTTGGCCTAGCATTGTTTCTGACTCGCTGATGTCAATGATTGTTGGCCTAGCATTGTGTCTGACTCGCTGATATCAATGATTGTTGGCCTAGCATTGTTTCTAACTCGCTGATGTCAATGAGTGTTGGCCTAGCATTGTGTCTGACTAGCTGATGTCAATGATTGTTGGCCTAGCATTGTGTATGACTCGCTGATGTTAATGATTGTTGGCCTAGCATTGTGTCTGACTCGATGATGTCAATAATTGTTGGCCTAGCATTGTGTCTGACTCGCTGGCGTCAATGATTGTTGGCCTAGCATTGTTTCTGACTCGCTGATGTCAATGATTGTTGGCCTAGCATTGTTCTTGACTCGCTGATGTCAATGATTGTTGGCCTAGCATTGTGTCTGACTCGCTGATGTCAATGATTGTTGGCCTAGCATTGTGTCTGACTCGCTGATGTCAATGAGTGTTGGCCTAGCATTGTGTCTGACTCGCTGATGTCAATGATTATTGGCCTAGCATTGTTTCTGACTCGCTGGTGTCAATGAGTGTTGGCCTATCATTGTTTCTGACTCGCTGATGTCAATGATTGTTGGCCTAGCATTGTATATGACTCGCTGGCGTCAATGAGTGTTGGCCTAGCATTGTGTCTGACTCGCTGATGTCAATGAGTGTTGGCCTAGCATTGTGTCTGACTCGCTGATGTCAATGATTGTTGGCCAAGCGTTGTGTCTGACTCGCTGATGTCAATTATTGTTGGCCTAGCATTGTATATGACTCGCTGGCGTCAATGAGTGTTGGCCTAGCATTGTGTCTGACTCGCTGATGTCAATGAGTGTTGGCCTAGCATTGTGTCTGAATCGCTGATGTCAATGAATGTTGGCCTAGCATTGTTTCTGACTCGATGATGTCAATGATTGTTGGCCTAGCATTGTTTCTGACTCGCTGGTGTCAATGATTGTTGGCCTAGCATTGTTTCTGACTCGTTGATGTCAATGATTGTTGGCCTAGCATTGTGTCTGACTCGCTGGCGTTAATGATTTTTGGCCTAGCATTGTGTATGACTCGCTGATGCCAATGATTGTTGGCCTAGCATAGTGTATGACTCGCTGGCGTTAATGAGTGTTGGCCTAGCACTGTGTCTGACGCGCTGATGTCACTGATTGTTGGCCTAGCATTGTGTCTGACTCGCTGATGTAAATGACTGTTGGCCCGGCATTGTGTATGACTCGCTGATGTCAATAAGTGTTGGCCTAGCAATGTGTCTGACTCGCTGATGTCAATGACCGTTGGCCTAGCATTGTTTATGACTCGCTGATGTCAATGAGTGTTGGCCTAGCATTGTGTCTGACTCGCTGATGTTAATGATTGTTGGCCTAGCATTGTGTATGACTCCCTGATGTCAATGAGTGTTGGCCTAGCATTGTGTCTGACTCGCTGGTGTCAATGATTGTTGGCCTAGCCTTGTGTATGACTCGCTGATGTCAATGATTGTTGGCCTAGCATTGTGTATGACTCGCTGGCGTCAATGATTGTTGGCCTATCATTGTGTCTGACTCGCTGATGTCAATGATAGTGGCCTAGCATTGTGTCTGACTCGCTGGCGTCAATGATTGTTGGCCTAGCATTGTGTCTGACTCGCTGATGTCAATGACTGTTGGCCCAGCATTGTGTATGACTCGCTGATGTCAATGATTGTTGGCCTAGCATTGTGTATGACTCGCTGGAGTCAATGATTGTTGGCCTAGCATTGTGTCTGACTCGCTGATGTCAATGACCGTTGGCCTAGCATTGTTTCTGACTCGATGATGTCAATGATTGTTGGCCTAGCATTGTTTCTGACTCGCTGGTGTCAATTATTGTTGGCCTAGCATTGTTTCTGACTCGTTGATGTCAATGATTGTTGGCCTAGCATTGTGGGTGACTCAATGGCGTTAATGATTTTCGGCCTAGCATTGTGTATGACTCGCTGATGTCAATGATTATTGGCCTAGCATTGTGTATGACTCGCTGGCGTTAATGAGTGTTGGCCTAGCAATGTGTCTGACTCGCTGATGTCAATGATTGTTGGCCTAGCATTGTGTCTGACTCGCTGATGTAAATGACTGTTGGCCCGGCATTGTGTATGACTCGCTGATGTCAATAAGTGTTGGCCTAGCATTGTGTCCGACTCGCTGGCGTCAATGATTGTTGGCCTAGCATTGTGTCTGACTCGCTGATGTCAATGACCGTTGGCCTAGCATTGTTTATGACTCGCTGATGTCAATGAGTGTTGGCCTAGCATTGTGTCTGACTCGCTGATGTTAATGATTGTTGGCCTATCATTGTGTATGACTCCCTGATGTCAATGAGTGTTGGCCTAGCATTGTGTCTGACTCGCTGGTGTCAATGATTGTTGGCCTAGCCTTGTGTATGACTCGCTGATGTCAATGATTGTTGGCCTAGCATTGTGTATGACTCGCTCATGTCAATGATTGTTGGCCTATCATTGTGTATGACTCCCTGGCGTCAATGATTGTTGGCCTAGCATTGTGTATGACTCGTTGATGTCAATGATTGTTGGCCTAGCATTGTGTATGACTCGCTGGCGTCAATGATTGTTGGCCTACCATTGTGTCTGACTCGCTGATGTCAATGACTGTTGGCCCAGCATTGTGTATGACTCGCTGATGTCAATGATTGTTGGCCTAGCATTGTGTATGACTCGCTGGAGTCAATGATTGTTGGCCTAGCATTGTGTCTGACTCGCTGATGTCAATGACCGTTGGCCTAGCATTGTTTCTGACTCGATGATGTCAATGATTGTTGGCCTAGCATTGTTTCTGACTCGCTGGTGTCAATTATTGTTGGCCTAGCATTGTTTCTGACTCGTTGATGTCAATGATTGTTGGCCTAGCATTGTGGGTGACTCAATGGCGTTAATGATTTTCGGCCTAGCATTGTGTATGACTCGCTGATGTCAATGATTATTGGCCTAGCATTGTGTATGACTCGCTGGCGTTAATGAGTGTTGGCCTAGCAATGTGTCTGACTCGCTGATGTCAATGATTGTTGGCCTAGCATTGTGTCTGACTCGCTGATGTAAATGACTGTTGGCCCGGCATTGTGTATGACTCGCTGATGTCAATAAGTGTTGGCCTAGCATTGTGTCTGACTCGCTGGCGTCAATGATTGTTGGCCTAGCATTGTGTCTGACTCGCTGATGTCAATGACCGTTGGCCTAGCATTGTTTATGACTCGCTGATGTCAATGAGTGTTGGCCTAGCATTGTGTCTGACTCGCTGATGTTAATGATTGTTGGCCTATCATTGTGTATGACTCCCTGATGTCAATGAGTGTTGGCCTAGCATTGTGTCTGACTCGCTGGTGTCAATGATTGTTGGCCTAGCCTTGTGTATGACTCGCTGATGTCAATGATTGTTGGCCTAGCATTGTGTATGACTCGCTCATGTCAATGATTGCTGGCCTATCATTGTGTATGACTCGCTGGCGTCAATGATTGTTGGCCTAGCATTGTGTATGACTCGTTGATGTCAATGATTGTTGGCCTAGCATTGTGTATGACTCGCTGGCGTCAATGATTGTTGGCCTAGCATTGTGTCTGACTCGTTGATGTCAATGATTGTGGCCTAACATTGTGTCTGACTCGCTGGCGTCAATGATTGTTGGCCTAGCATTGTGTCTGACTCGCTGATGTCAATGATTGTGGCCTAGCATTGTGTCTGACTCGCTGGCGTCAATGATTGTTGGCCTAGCATTGTGTCTGACTCGCTGATGTCAATGATTGTTGGCCCAGCATTGTGTATGACTCGCTGATGTCAATGAATGTTGGCCTAGCATTGTGTATGACTCGCTGTAGTCAATGATTGTTGGCCTAGCATTGTGTCTGACTCGCTGATGTCAATGACTGTTGGCCCAGCATTGTGTATGACTCGCTGATGTCAATGATTGTTGGCCTAGCATTGTGTATGACTCGCTGGCGTTAATGATTGTTGGCCTAGCATTGTGTCTGACTCGCTGATGTCAATGACCGTTGGCCTAGCATTGTTTCTGACTCGATGATGTCAATGATTGTTAGCCTAGCATTGTTTCTGACTCGCTGGTGTCAATGATTGTTGGCCTAGCATTGTTTCTGACTCGTTGATGTCAATGATTGTTGTCCTAGCATTGTGTGTGACTCGCTGGCGTTAATGATTGTTGTCCTAGCATTGTGTGTGACTCGCTGGCGTTAATGATTTTTGGCCTAGCATTGTGTATGACTCGCTGATGTCAATGATTGTTGGCCTAGCATTGTGTATGACTCGCTGGCGTTAATGAGTGTTGGCCTAGCAATGTGTCTGACTCGCTGATGTCAATGATTGTTGGCCTAGCATTGTGTCTGACTCGCTGATGTCAATGATTGTTGGCCTAGCATTGTGTATGACTCGCTCATGTCAATGATTGTTGGCCTATCATTGTGTATGACTCGCTGGCGTCAATGACTGTTGGCCTAGCACTGTGTATGACTCGCTGATGTCAATGATTGTTGGCCTAGCATTGTGTATGACTCGCTGGCGTCAATGATTGTTGGCCTAGCATTGTGTCTGACTCGCTGATGTCAATGATTGTGGCCTAGCATTGTGTCTGACTCGCTGGCGTCAATGATTGTTGGCCTAGCATTGTGTCTGACTCGCTGATGTCAATGATTGTGGTCTAGCATTGTGTCTGACTCGCTGGCGTCAATGATTGTTGGCCTAGCATTGTGTCTGACTCGCTGATGTCAATGACTGTTGGCCCAGCATTGTGTATGACTTGCTGATGTCAATGATTGTTGGCCTAGCATTGTGTATGACTCGCTGGCGTCAATGATTGTTGGCCTAGCATTATGTCTGACTCGCTGATGTCAATGACCGTTGGCCTAGCATTGTTTATGACTCGCTGATGTCAATGATTGTTGGCGTAGCATTGTGTCTGTCTCGCTGATGTTAATGGTTCTTGGCCTAGCATTGTGTATGAGTCGCTGATGTCAATGAGTGTTGGCCTAGCATTGTGTCTGACTCGCTGATGTCAATGATTTTTGGCCTAGCATTGTGTATGACTCGCTGATGTCAATGATTGTTGGCCTAACATTGTGTCTGACTCGCTGGTTTCATGAGTGTTGGCCTAGCAGTGTGTATGACTCGCTGATGTCACTGATTGTTGGCCTATTATTGTTTCTGACACGCTGATGTCAATGATTGTTGGCCTAGCATTGAGTATGACTCGCTGATGTCAATGAGTGTTGGCCTATCATTGTCTCTGACTCGCTGGTGTCACTGATTGTTCGCCTAGCATTGTGTATGCCTCGCTGATGTCAATGAATGTTGGCCTAGCATTGTTTATACCTCACTGATGTCAATGATTTTTGGCCTAGCATTGTTTCTGCCTCGCTGGTGTCACTGATTGTTGGCCTAGCATTGTGTATGCCTCGCTGATGTCAATGAGTGTTGGCCTAGCATTGTTTATACCTCGCTGATGTCAATGAGTGTTGGCCTAGCATTGTTTATGCCTCGCTGATGTCAATGAGTGTTGGCCTAGTAATGTTTCTGGCTCGCTGGCGTCAATGAGTGTTGGCCTAGCATTGTCTCTGACTCGCTGGTGTCACTGATTGTGGGCCTAGCATTGTGTATGACTCGCCGGTGTCAATGATTGTTGGCCTAGCCTTGTGTATGACTCGCTGGTGTCAATGATTGTTGGCCTAGCATTGTGTCTGATTCGATGATGTCAATGATTGTTGGTCTAGCATTGTGTCTGACTCGCTGATGTCAATGATTGTTGGCCAAGTATTGTTTCTGACTCGCTGGTGTCAATGAGTGTTGGCCTAGCATTGTGTATGACCCGCTGATGTCAATGATTGTCAGCCTAGCATTGTGTATGACTCGCTGATGTCAATGACTGTTGGCCTAGCATTGTGTCTGACTCGCTGGCGTCCATGATTATTGGCCTAGCATTGTGTATGACTCGCTGATGTCAATGATTGTTGGTCTAGCATTGTGTCTGATTCGCTGGTGTCAATGAGTGTTGGCCTAGCATTGTGTCTGACTCGATGAGGTCAATGATTGTTGGCCTAGCATTGTGTCTGACTTGCTGGTGTCAATGAGTGTCGGCCTAGCATTGTGTATGACTCGCTGATGTCAACGATTGTCGGCCTAGCATTGTGTCTGACTCACTGGTGTCAATGAGTGTTGGCCTAGCATTGTTTCTGACTCGCTGATGTCAATGATTGTGGCCTAGCATTGTGTCTGACTCACTGGTGTCAATGAGTGTTGGCCTAGCATTGTTTCTGACTCGCTGATGTCAATGATTGTTGGCCTAGCATTGTGTCTGACTCACTGATGTCAATGATTGTGGCCTAGCATTGTGTCTGACTCGATGATGTCAATGATTGTGG